>BGPR01017289.1:6531-23299 GCA_013235015.1 Araneus ventricosus | reverse complement strand
TTACTCACACACATTCCGTAAAGAAATCAGCTTATTTGAGCATCATCCTCACCCTCTACCATGTCAACGCTTTTTATTTATTCATACACATTTGTTTCAGTTAATTTGTCAATTAATTAATCAGTTCATTTGAGCAACTTTCAATGCTTTAACCTATTATCTGTCTTCACGATTTTGTTAGTTATTTTGGAGTCATTCGGCATTTAGCTAAACGAAAAGAACGGTTGGATTTCATTTGCCTTACATTGCAATTAAATACAGTAAAGCACCGTTTATACGTCTTCGAAGAGACTGACGTGAAACGACATATAAATGAAAAGACGTAAAATCGAAACGAATAACAATGCATACGATCTAGCCAAACAGAAGGAACGGTTGGATTTCATTTGTCTTACATGGCAATTAAATAAATCCAATTGAAGTTAATGCTGGAAAGTCAAAGTAATTTAATTGGCGCTGAAGTAACAAGGACTCTTTAGTGCGTTGGCTTCTTGTTATTATAAGTGGGAAAGAAGCATCAAAAGTTTGTTTAGCAAATCAAATGGGAAATGAGAATCTTCTATATGCTAAACAAACTTTTGATGCTTCTTTCACACTTATAATAACAAGAAATCGACACACTAACGAGTCGTTGTTACTTCAAATCAAATGAGAATCTTCTATTTCAAAAAGCTCTTTTATTTTTAAGTTTTGCGACAATCTATTTACACCGCAATTAAATAATTATTCAAATTCAAAAACAAAAAATACCGTCGAGTTTCTACTTTGTTGCCAATAAAATTAAATATAATAATGAATAAATGTTTTAAAAAGATATTTACAAAAAAACTTAAATGCTTTGAAAGAAGTGATTCGATATTTATTTCACTAAGATTTATTTTTTAAAGGAAATAATTTGAATCTAGCAGTTCTTGTACTGAGAGAACAAATTTTCAGGAAATATACCTGTGCAAGTGCGCTGTCATCTCCCTCTTTTGTTCTGCTCATCTATGGAAAATCGAAAATGCAAGGGTGGGGAGGTAGAGGTGATAAGCAAAAAAGATATGCAATCGAACTTCCCCCCTCCAATGATGGAGAACTTCTTTCGAAGCCTATCATTTTCGTGTCTTGTAAAAAATGCCGCAGATTAAATGGGAGGTTTGAGAAGGAAAAAAAAAAAAACATACAGAGAACCGCAATTAACCCAAAAAATTGCGCGGGAATATCGAATGGTGGGATCAGAGGGTCTTCGACGCTTCCATATGGAATAATGGTCAGTCAAATGTCGACTAATGAGGTTTTGCTCTAATTTCAAGATAGATGCATCATTCATAGCATGTTCCAAAATGTAAAAATAAAATACCTGTGCCTGTGTAAGCTTTTAAGGTTTACATTGAGCCAACTGAATTTGTATTTTTGAATGCTCTGAAATTTTGTTCATTCACCGAAACTTAAATATCCATTTATATTAGTCTCTGTTTTCTTAGCAGTGCAGTGTGTTTACAATTAAAGTATCCCTGCTCAAAGCAAAGCACAGAAAATACTAGAAGTCATAAGAACTCCCAAAATCGGTGGTATGCATTTCAGAAAATGGGGGAAATGAATCAGAAAAAGGAAAATAAATTTAATAAAGCAGCTTTTAAAAACATGTTTTTATTAGTTCTCTAAATAATCGATTTTTAAAATTTTAATTATTTCTATTTTTCAATCTTTAACCATTCGACTGCATATCCCGGGATTTCGGCGGGGTGGAAGTTCATCTTTTTTTTTTTTGTTGCATCATCCGCGATTTTCGCAAGCTAATGGATTTACCTAGTACTATTAAAACGCTGACTCATATTATACTAATAAAGCCCTGCATGTAAAGGTACTTTTCCGTTAGCCGGGCGCAAGCGAAAAATCGCCAAATAATGTATAATTCCGCCAAATTTCTTACAACCATTCTCTTGGAGACTTGGCTCGCGTTTGGTTCACAATTGGCGACATTTTCGTCCGGCTAACGGAAAATCGCTTTTCTTGGCGACTTGGCTCGCGTTTCGTTCACAATTGGCGACATTTGCGCCCGGCTAACGGAAAAGTACCCATGTAAATAACAATAAGCTTAGTTCAACGGTATTTGAACATGTTTTAAAACGTTGCTCTAAATAATAATTCAAAACATATGCAGTCAGAGGATTAATTTATTCTTCATTATTATGAACATTGAGACATCTTATAATCATTTTTTTCTGAATTCCACTACCAGATGGTGCCACTGGTGTTGAATAAAAAATTAATCAAATTATTTCGACTAACTGATAATTAACACGTTCGCTGCATGACTCCTGTCTGCAATTCGGACCTTCTATCTAATTAGATGGCTTCCTCGACTATCTCTTAACTTTAGTAGAGAAAGGGTCGTCTAATTAGATAGTAGGTGTGGATCAGGCGTGAGTCACAACGGCAGCCAACATGGTAAGACCGGAAAATATTAAAGTATTCTATTGTCATCGAGAATACGCAAGAATCGATTGATGTTAAAAGGGGACTTCTGACATCTAGCAGAAAACTGCTCTATTGATGTTAAAAGGGGACTTCTGCAAAGAAGTCTTCTGATGAGATCACATGGAAGCTTGAATGCTGTACCAAAACGTGGCTGTGAATGGTAGAAGCCCCGTTTTTACACCAAAGATGCACTCAAATTCATCAAATTAAAAACGAAAATAAAAATGTAATTTCCGCCGAGAATGCAGATGTCCCCTTTTAACATCAATCAATTCAAGTGTACAAAATTTCCAAAATCTGTATACCAAGAAGTGAGAGGAAAATTGATTACGAAATTCCATGCTTACAAAGAGGAAGCGAGTCAAGTTCAATAAAAGTACATAAAAAGAAGCATTTGGTAAAAATACCATCTTTTACACTAGAACTCTTTGCATTGCTTTACCTTATGCGAGTTAACTGAATTTTAATATTGATGTTTATGACATTCATAACTATTTACGGCACTGCTGTAACATTCACAATGCGTAATTAACATGCATTACAACAGCCAATAAATTATTAGGGTTTAGAATTATGCTTATACTGATTCATCTATCATCTATTATCATTTACTTTAGAATCATTTAGCATCATTCTTTTCTCCATATTGTTACGAACATGGAATGCCGCTTCCCAGCAATGTTAGTCTTATGTCGGGAAGAGAGATTTATAGGGGTACTTATGGAATACCGTCGGCAGCCGGGCCTAAATCCCTGACAATGGCAACAAAATGAAGGTCTTCAAATATACTAGAATTTTCTTGATATCTCTATTAGGAGCGGAGATATACAGAATGTACTAGATGATTCCATGTGACGTCACACCCTGTCGGTAAGGCTATAAATACCGCAGTTGCTGAGCGTCTGAGAACGTGTGGATCTACTAAGTTCGTCTTTGAAGTTCGAGTGCCTTTGGAATCTCTCTTTGGAGTTTTATCCGCAGTGCGAGCTAGTAAGCTGATAGACGCCTAGTGGTATTGAAAGTGCTGTTACTCTTATTATTAGTGAATTGCTGTATGCTTGTGTTGCCAATTTGTGCAAGTGCTGTGTTTCTTGCTACCTGTGTTTAGTGTTTTCCGGAATATTGGACAATAAAGCGTCAATTTCGATTAACCTGCTTGTTGGACTGTTTTTACCGCACACCCAACGGACGAATATTGATTGCAATATTCTGAAACACATTACTTCGGAGGGGCGACAAAATAAATGTCTTCAAATATACTAGAATTTTCTCGATATCTGTATTAGGAGCAGAGATGTACAGTATGTACTAGATGATACCATGTGACGTCACGCCCTGTCAGGAAGACTATAAATACCGCAGTTGCTGAGAGTCTGAGAAAGTGTGGGTGGACTTGAATCGTCTTTGAAGTTCGAGTGCCTTTGGAATCTCTCTTTGGAGTTTTATCCGCAGTGCGAGGCAGTAAGCTGATAGACGCCTAGTGGTATTGAAAGTGCTGTTTGCTGTTATTATTAGTGAATTGCTGTCTGTATCAGTTGCTGGTTTGTGCAAGTTCTATGTTTCTTGCTACCTGTGTTTAGTGTTTTCCGGAATATTCGACAATAAAGCGTCAATTTCGATTAACCTGCTTGTTGGACTGTTTTACCGTACACACACCGGACGAATATTGATTACAATATTCTGGAACACATTATTTCATAAGTTTGGGGGTCTTGCTATCTCCAGTTTTTCTGTACAATCCTACGAATAGAGATATTTTAATTCTGATTACTCTGTAGTTTTGAAATGACCAAAAACCATTTCAGAGACTAGAATACAGGAGTCGCACATTTATGAGGCGGTGAACTTTTAGATACCTGAAAGTATGGGAAAAAATCTTTTGTTGAGTTTTAATTTAATTTTCTCAACACGTTTAAATGAAAAGGCTTTAGAATTTAATTTAAGCGTAATCCCATAAAAAATAAGTTAAATTTTCAATTTTTTTAAATAAGAAATTTTTATTATTGATTACTAGAGTTACGGAATTTTTTCAAGCAAAAATTGCAGTTTAAAAACTTAGAAAAATAGTTGTTTTATTTAGAAATAGAAACGAATCAGATATTAAATAATTTGTAGGCTATGCAAAAAAGTAAAGTTTTTAAAATTGAAATTAAGTATTAAAATAGCACTATTTAAAAATTATGTAATGGCATGTAAAAAAATACGTGTTTTGAATGAATACTTAATACCTTTCTCATCTAAGGCATTTCTATACTCAGAAAGACTTTTTTGATGAAAATGCTGTTAGTTTTACGTTTAGAAATGTCTGCAGTTTTACAGAAAAAAAAGTATTGCTTAAAGTCGGGATTTTTTAATTGAGTTCGTAAATCTAAGCAGGGTTGCATAGAATACTAATGAGCTTGCAAAAACGACAAGCCATAGTTCATACTGTCCATTTTTCATAAATTGTTAAGAAAATATTCTTGACCTAAAGCATTTCATTAAAATTTCACTATTTTGTATTTAACTTCTTTTGAATCATCATTCATTAAATTTTTCATTTTCTTATTCCATAATTACGATCGACACTGTTTGGTATGAAAATGAGGCCATGAAAACCTTTTTTGTCCTAAAAATTTCTTCAGAGAAATAAGCTCAAGAAGCGGTGGATTAAAGCATCCACTCCTCTATACAGTAAAATAAAAAGTTCCTATTTGCTTATGTGCATTGAAATGAGAAATAAGTTTTGAAAAAGTTTTACATATTCATAATATTAATCGTTGTGCTTACCAACTTCTAATCTAAACATATTTAACTAAGAAGTGTGACTGCGATTTACTTAATACTTCAAATACTTATTATAAAAGCAGATTCATCTTCAATACTTATTATTATTATTATAAAGGCAGATCAATCTTCAATACTTATTGTAAAGGCAAATCAATCTTCAATACTTATTATAAAGGCAAATCAATCTTCAATACTTATTATAAAACAGAACAAACTTTAATAATTTTTTTTAAAAGCAGATCAATCTTCAATACTTATTATAAAAGCAGATCAATCTTCAATACTTATTATAAAAGCAGATAAAAGGGTTTCACTTGATACCCTTTCCTTCTCATGGCTCTGAAATTGATTCAAAATTAATTAGCCATGTGATCAAGCATACTCAAAACTATCAGATTTTGTCCTTCTAAAACACAATCTACATATATAATTCTCTTACGTAGCGACAAAAATGTTTGAATTTCCTAATCGCAGTTTGGCAACAGTTCGCAAGTTTGTTTTGTTTACAATGGTGGAAAAACCGAGACAACGGATTTTGTTTTTTGTGAGACAACGACTTTTTTTTAGTTAAATAGATTGAAAAAAAATTAAGCCTTGCAGTTTCGATTAGGCAAATTAATGTCTCCTTTCACTTGAATGTCCTTTTTACTTAAAAGATTGAGAAATGAGTTTTTTTATCTTTCCATTACTCACATTTTCTGAGTTTTAAAAACATAAGTGACTACCCAAAGAAAAATGCTTACTTTTCTTCACTAACTTCTAAGTGGAATGATTCTGTATACATGTGGGGAAGCTTTCTGAGCAACATAACATGAGTAAACTTAGGATTTTATCAATTTTAAAAAGTAAAAACACATAATCCTCATGGTTTCAATTTTGAATATCTAATATGAGCATGTTTCAAGCCACTTTTCTCTTCAAATGTTCCTATTTTAGGTAAAAGGTTGTAAAATGGGTTTTTATCATCTCTTGACAACTTAAATTTTCTGAGATTTAACAAATAAATAACTGCCCAGAGAGAAAATTTACATATTTCTTGGCTAAATAATAATTGGAGTGAGTGTGAATACATGTGGGAAGCTTTCCTCAGCAACATTTCACTAAAAATAGGGCATGTTTAAAATTTTGGTGGAATGAAGTAAGGGCAAATAAAACTGTTGAAGATATTGTCATTGTGTATGGAAAAAGTTTTAAATGACTGATTTCTAATTGATGTAAATAATTTTAATTTTTAAACATCTTAGAATTTATATGTGGACCCAAGAATACCACGGCTCTAAGTGACATTTTTCTCATTTTTAATAAATCAAAGTTAAGGTTTGAAAAATTATTTTTGCAAGGAATGGAAAAATTAGCATTATTTTAGTATTCCAAAATCTTATTCAGGTCTTTGACTTTCAATATCAGTTATAAACTTTTTTAAATTTTGACACCCTTGACTTTTTTCACACCCTTGACTTTCAAGAAGACATCACTTAGATCCCTTGACTTCTGAGCAGAATGGAGAATAAAATAACTGCAGTAGTTTTATGAAATTAAAATTTGCTTTATTGAAACATATGCATGAAAACAGTGAACTCACTTTATCTTAAATTTTAGTGTACATTAAATACTTCTTATGTATAACATAATCTAATCATCAGTGTCTGTGTCATAAACAATGTCTGCTTCAGATTCTCCCCTTTCTTCAACTACAGGTGTTGCTGCTTCCGTCGTATTATTATGGGGCAGCCCAATATAGAACTGATCGTAGATTTGTGGGACAAATTGGAGAAGTTCCTTAAGATTTTCATATTTTTTCTTCCTAAGTTTAGGTATCATACCAGCTGGCCGAAGAACTAGAAGCTGTGCAGGGAGCCAACCAGATCTGTATGCTACCATTGATAATTCTTTGAATTGCTCAATACTTCCTGATGCTGTCTTGTAAAAGAGGGTTGTTGTAAATAGTTTTATCTTGTAATCGTGATGTTCCTGAGATTATTCTTTATCTCTTAGTTGGGTGCACAAAATCTAGTACAAGTCACAAGACAAAACCAGTTGGATATAAAGGGATCCAAGTGACACACAGACCTCTAGTGCTCTAAGGAATGAACTACACTTGCTAGTTGGTGTAGGGGCTCCACGCTAGGTAGCAGCACCTGTGAAGAAGTCTACTTAAATCTCTTTACCACTCAAAAGACTGGTATTTTAACCACCACATTCCGTATTTAACTAGATTTTCCCAAAAACGTTACTTAGACACCTTGTGTTCTAGGGTCCACATATATATTAGCATGCAGATTTCTTTCTAACATTTACATATGTATCTCTGTGCTACCAGAAGATTTTAATTTTAGTAACTGATGAAAAATTAATTTTAGGAGTTCATGCAATTTCAGATAATTTAAATTTGCTTTCAGTAATTAATGTATTTATAATTTCCTTACTAGAAGAAATGTATAACTGTATGGCGAGCGAGCGAAGCGAGTTGGAGTCAAATAGTGATCTCAAAAAAATAACAACGCGATTCTTGGGGTTGGGAAGCGGAGCGAGCAGGGGGTGTAACCCCCTAATTTAAATTACTACACAATACAAAAAAGTGCAACGCATTAAATTCAGAGTTTACTGTCTGTCGTTTACCCATCTTCTTCTCTCAACATGGACCTTTCCCTGCCTACCTCAAAAGGTTTCACCTGTCTGACAGCGATTATTGCAGTTGTGGTGGAATTGCCACGGCACTTCACTATGCATATGAGGAAGTGTCTTGGCATATGAGGAAGCCAGCGCCAAACTTCGAACAAGAATGGCTGAAAAGGGTCGCCAATAACCTCGTCTCCAGGCAGAGAATTCGTGGGATTATCAAATTCATTAGCGAAAACAGAGATCTTTTCCGGCCTCCCTAGCCTTCAACTTCCCAGCGAGCTGAACTAAGTAGCTCAATCACCGTACATACCCCCTTCAAATAAAAGAAAGGTATAACAACATCTAAAGAAAAGAAGACTATTACGAACTAATAGTGTAAAAGTGAAAATGCCTGTGCTGTACATAGTGTATATATTTCCTTCTTTTTGTTTATTTTGTTTTTCTTAAATAAAATTCCCGTGTCTTGCCCATCAAACCGTTTAGTGACCGGTTTGGTCACGGGTACGGGGGTAAGAGACGGCGTTCTGTTCTGTCTGTCTTTTACGAGAACAGTCTTCGAGTAGATGTCGTTATGAAGAACCAGTATCGTAAGTGGATAATAAAAAACATTTTACAGCACGTCATAAGACTATCTTAGTTATATTAAGGACCCGTTCCGAAGCAACATGAAAGTAATTTTGAGATATTCTTCGTCATATTAAAACATGACCACACACACGCAGACGAAGAAGACGGCATCTGACCTGTTGCCCTCCACTCCAAACGCACGCCACATCATTGGGAGGACGCTTGACTCTCAGTGGAGGCGACTCTGTGTGTGTGTGGGGGGGGGGAGCGAGGGGGGCTACCACCCCCATTTTGTGCGGGAAAAATTATTCTTTTATTTTATTTTAGAAGCCCCAAATTGGGATTTATAAAAAAGTAACAGTATCTACGAAAGTTGCATAAGTGATCACTGGTGCTTGATTTTAATTAACCCTCTGACATTCGCGAGAATTCTAAGCCGAATGTTTTAAAATGCCTGTGAGGAGAACAGTGGAAATTGCTGTCAATGTTAACTGCCTACCCCTGCGTTAAGACGTTTTCGTACCTCTTAATGACCACTGGTCATATGGGTGGAAAGAACGTCTTCGTTCAGTGAGTATGATTGACACTGCGACATCTGCTAAAGGGAAAATAGAACGTATTTTGAAATTATCTATACCTTTTCCAGGTGGCTAAGTATTCATCAGTGGAATTGTGCACATGTTTGAAAGCATAAAGCTTTGTAAATAAAGTAATCTCCATAGTGAGCGTCATCTTTCATCCTGAAATCTTTGAGAAGGTTCGAAGTGAGCCATAAATTACAAGACCGATTTTATTGTATCCCGTTGGCTAATGAGCTGCGAGGGGGACCCATTGTGGTTAATCCACTCACGGTAGATGGGGTAGATAGTAATGTGTTTTTTTCGTGGGAACAAGAATTATTCATCGTTAGTTGAGAAATTCAATGCTGCACACTTGAGAATGTTGAATGGCTTTGAAAAAAAATGACGGGAGGCTGTCTTTTCAAACAGCCACTTATGTCAAATGTGTAGGAATACTTTACTCGCGTGACTCTATGTTTTCTCGAAGTTTCTCGAAAGTAAGTTAAGTTTTAAGATTTTAAGTTTAAGTAAGTTTTTTTTTGTAACTTCTGTTTTTACCCTTTATCTCTAAAATAAGACATTAGTTATGTCTTTAGCATATGTAGTTACCGAGATAGAGAGGATAGCGTCACCAATTCATGTGTAGTTTTGCCCAAATTTGCGACTCAGTAGCCTCTGAACTACATTTCTGATTTTCAATTTTTTTTTGTAACTTCTGTTGTTACCCTTTATCTCTAAAATAAGACATTAGTTATGTTTCTAACATATGTATTTACAGAGATATAGAGGCTTTCCCATACCAAGTTTTGTCGCGTTTTGGCGTGTGAATCAAATTCCTTCCTGAGATTCCAATGGGAGGAACGTAGTCCTACGTTAAAAATGAACTGAACTTGGAAGTCTACTCTAGGCAGAAGCAAAGGCCCTTAACTTTATTTTAAAACGGTAAGACTGAACATATGACTTCGAGAAGCTTGTTTTCTACCTACTTACTTTATGTAACGTAATTAAATTCATTGCTTTGAATATCTGTTTAAATAATATTATTTATCACAAGCAATCTAACTCAATGTATTTGATTTTTCCTAATATTTTACTCAATGGTGGGATTTTAGTAAATTATCACTTTTTTGTATTATTTTAAACAAGCCATACATTTTTAATGAAGTTATCACCCACCATTCGGGAATTCTTAAAATATTTCGGTTTAATTGTAATAATGTTAAATTGTTCCTTTGGAGAAAGTTATACAGGGTTGTCATAAATTATTGGACCTATTAAAAAAATCAATAAAAAAAACTAATAACGTTACAAGTTTTTGTTTTTTGTAAATCAGAGCGCATTTTAAAAAGTTTTTCTTTTTCAGATAGGTAACGCGCCGTTATTGTGGTCTAGGGTGTAGTAAATTATTGGACATCTCCCATTTTTGAGAGCCATTATATTCGGAGCTTTCAAAGCTAGAAGAAAAATAAAAGCATGTATTTGCAGGGAATTTTACGCTCTTTTATTTTTTAATTCATATGTAGTGTGAAAACTGAATATTTATCGAGATATTCAAGTTTAGTTTAGTTATATTAACGTCCCGTTTTGAAGCAACACGAGGGCTATTTTGGGACGGACCTCGTAATTTTGAACCTCGGTCAGATGACGAGGACGACACCTGAGCTGGCACCCCCCTCTCCAAACTTCCACGCCACACCAACGGGAGGACGTTTGACCACTACGTATGATTTAGCGTGTAACAGGCCCCATACACGGCGGATCTTCAGTGGAATCGGGTCTCGAACCTGGAATCCTCCGGCCCCAAAGCCGAGATCTTACCACTAGGCCACCGCGGCCCGTCGAGATATTCAAGAAAAACTAAAAAAGGAAACCAGAAAACGCGCATCGGCCTCTGCTGATAGGTAGCAATTGCGTATGGAAATCTTTCGCTTTAGCAAATTTAGAACGCCGTAATGGCACGCCACCTATTTGAAAAAACTTCTACTTGCCCTCTCATTTAAAAAACATCGTAGTTGTAACATTATTAGTTTTTTTATTAATTTTTGAAATGAGTTCGATAATTTTTGACCACCTTGTATTGTATAGGATTTCTCATAATCTCATAAAAATGACAGTTAAGTTGATAAACTTTTAATGGCTCACTTGCAATTTTATCTGAACAAAATAATGAAAATAAAAACATGAAAATAAATAAATAAATAATAAAATATTTAAAAAATTGAAAATAAAAATTATAAAAATGCATAAAAACGTCAGCAATTTTTTATAAAAAATCAAAAATAAAATTTTAAAAAAATCCTAAAAAATCTTTATGAAAAATATACAAAAAATTTTTCAAATCTATAGTTAGTGTTTCCCTCTCTAGATGGAGATAGGTGCACGCATCTATTTGCCTTGTTTACATTAAAACACACGCTTGGTAAGGCGTCCTTCTTTGTTCCACAAATGTTATAAGAGGTAAGATTTTAAGCCCTTCTTTTCATACTTTGTTCAAAAGACTGTCTTTAATTTCTTCTTTGTGGATAAATATTTTTCTTTCCAATACTTCCCGGAATAGGTTCAGGCCAAAAGATGATATTAAATATCAGACCTTAAAATCTTTTTCCTCTACAGAAAACCTATTCCATTTTTGCATCTGCATGGATGTCTGGCCTCTGATGAAGTCATTCACCAGATTCTTACTTCTTGTCGTTGTCTGCTATTATTTTTTACTCTTCCGCATTTATAATTCACTTTATTAATAATTTTATTTATTTTGAAAAACTTACATCATTTACTTGTCTGTTTTTCTTCTCTCAGAAAACTTGCAAAACTAACCATTTTGTAACTAAATTTTTTAATTTCATTGCCTACCCCAATAATCCCCGGAGCTTTTATTTGTCAAATGTTTTTGTCCCCCCCCCACGGGGGGCGCCCAGTCGCCGCCATTGCTGACCCTTGACGTTATATTTACGTGCACTGTGCTCACGTACACGTCGAATCTTCGGTCGAATTTGTTTGCGAATCTGGAGCCTTCATAAGTCGAATAAGAGGGCATTAGAACAGAATAACTAAGATAAAAGTTTGATATTTCCCATTCAATTTAGATGGCTCACATGTCTTCCTGTGAGCGGATATTTCCTTCTCATAAAGATCGATGGAACTCACGTGATACATTTGACTTATATCACTATACAGGGTTGTCGAAATTAACCCTATGAGCCCTATCCCGCCTCAAACCGCCTCATTCGACACATGCCGGACTCAGGCGGTTTTGGGTGCCTGGGTCAATTTTACGGGAGAAAATCAGTTCCTTTCTTCGTTGACAATTGATCGCGCAACCGAGTTTTTCGTTCTCCTAGAATTTCTGTAGAGGAAGGGAGGATTTCATTCTGATTTCATGAATGAAAATTTATTCCAGTTTTTGAGGCGCTTGAATTCCCACTCTAGCTGGGTTCAAAGAGTTAAACTTCCCCAATTCAGAGGGCCGTGCAGGACGTTGTATGGGTCATAATGACATGAAATTTTGTCAACAGACACTCTAGATATATTGGGAAAAAAATTAGTACAAGAAGTCGCCGATAGGTGACGCTGCAACGCTACAAAACGTTCTACATAATTCTGTATGAGTCCCATGGTTCTCCACAACCCTTTCCGTTCGCAATACAGCGTGTTCCACAGCGGAACACAATAAATCCTCATTGATTCCACAAACATGCCGACTTATGCTATCTTTCAGATGTGACAATGTTGAGGGCGGTTCGCGGTAGACCTGATCCATTATGAATCCCCATAACCAGAAATCGCGTGGTGTGAGATCAGCGAGCGAGGAGACCAAGCTGTTGGAAAACGCTTCATTTATGAAAATCGCGTTTCAGTTGTGTTATAGCGCCATCTATTGAGGAATTTTTGAACTATTATCTTTAAATCAATAAATCTCGATCGCATGGTCTGGAATGTATGTAGTCCAAATTTCCTGTCATTATAACCCTTACAACGTCCTGAAGGGCCCTCTGATAATTGACAAAACCAAAGAACGAGTCCTCCAGCCCCCAACCACTGTACCAATTTCATTAATTTTTATTTCATATGAAAGCTCATGGCCCCTAGATATGGCATCAATGGTCACCTGTCCAATTTCCGATAGATGTCGCAAAAAATCTTTTACATAGTCCACTAGCCTCAACAACTGGACCGATTTCGTCAATTTACTTCGCGACTTTGCAGTTGGCCGCCGTAGGCAGTTTTTACCATTATAATTTTGGAATCCATTCGGAAGTTACTGTAGGAAGAAATGCGTAGAACAAGCTTCTTTTAGATATAAGTTGATATATCGTGAATATATCATCTTATATATGGCACGGCTAGCCATGTATAAGATGATATACGTAGCCGTATCATATATATATATAAGCTATGCTGGCGCAGTTCTAATACTGTGGTAGGGTCTCTCAAGCCAGACATGTCTAATGTGATTAAACTCGAAAACGCATCTTTCAGTCGTTTATTAATGGATTTCAAATTCAAATATTATTTAATACTTACCGTTTCCACCTTAATTTTTAATTACACTCTTTTCCTTAATTTTTAAATGCACCTAGATTTTAAAATACACCTTAATTTTAAATACACTCCTTTCCTTTTTTCATCATCATTCCTTAATTTTTAAATACACCTTAATTTTTAAATACACTCTTTTCCTTTTTTCGTCATATCTTTAATCTTCATCGTTTTCTCAATGTAGATCGCTTTCATCTTTGTTTCCACCGATTTCATAATCTTTATCGAAACCCCACAACCTTCGAAGTTTGGCGCAAAAGAAAGTAATCTGATATTTTGTAAACATCCGGACCCTACATGACGCGTTAGTTTCATTCCTTTGTCACGTCTCCTGTTGGCTGCATCTCTCAGTTTTTGGTTCGTAAAATTATTTCTAATATTTGGTATTTCATTCAAATTCTTGGTTTATCATAATGTTCGGGGTAAAGGACAGTGTTTTTAGCTTTATGCCAGCACTGTTCGCAGAAAACATTATGATTTCACTAATTTTTTAGCGGTTCGTATAGATTTTACTTACCCTGATGAGCATCTATACGCTTTTACCGATTAACTACAGTCTCTCCATTTTATTTCAACATTTATTGATTTTCATGACATTGATATATATATATATATATATATATATATATATATGACACGGCTTATCCTTATATATATGATATATAAGGATAAGTCGTGTAAGGGGCTCTGATATATCTAAAGCCAAAATGCTTTCTCACTAATGCATTATGAAAGTTTCGAGAAAGTTGCCGATTCTGATGTTGTCTTCATTATCCGATCACAATCAAATTTATGAGTTTCATCCCAAATAATCCTCGTGTTGCAACCAAACGAGATGTAATCAAATAATACCAAAGTAAATGCACATCGCAACATTCTTACGGAGTTTGAAACTGGAGGTGATGAATTGTGTCCATGAGTCAACTAATGAATAACTTACGGCCAATATAATAATTCTTAACATTTATTTACATTTATATGCTCTAATTTAGAACAAGGTTGTCGATTTAGAAAATTTATGCAAATGACGTAAATTTTGTTAGAAATTTAAATCGAGTTCGATTTTGCGATTTTACTCAAGAAGATCGTTCAGAATCTCCGTCCAATTTTTTTCAAGAACTGGAAAGATTGTTAAAAATCCAGTGACTCATAGGTTTTCCCTAGAAGTGTTTATCACTTTTTTTTGAAAAACCTGTTATCTATAGATAACACTTCTATTCCTGCGAGTAATCTTAACGCACGTTTTTTCCTCGACGATGTTAATTACTTTTTGGTACAGCCTGTAACCTAAAAATAACACTTCTTCTCCCTCGTGTATCTCTAGTGCACATGTGGCCCAAAAATGGCGATTGGGATGATGGGTCACTAACGACCCAATCATATCACATGAGTCCTTTATGTTAAGAGAACTTCCCTTATAGATATTACGTCTACTTAATAATTACTACAAGTAGTTTACTCTAAATCAGGTTTTCTTTTACCAGGTATCACAATCCAGTAGCATAGAGATAAGGAGGCAAGAGAGTAAAGATACCCCGGGCTCTATTTTTAGGAGATGACACGGAAGAAAAGCATTTGTGTATATTAGTTATTTTCTAAAGCTAAATATAAAGAAGGGGCGAAAAATAGTACCTTACCCCAAGCAGCATTTACCCTTGCTATGTCACACGGCTATTGGGAGCGATAAAATGATATCACACCCTGAGTACCATTTAGCCTCTCTACGCCACTGTCGAGATCCGTAGTGGGGTCATGACACTCTCGTAAGAAGTATACCCCCCCCCGCTCGTGCGGTAGAGTTGAGTTGTTTCCCTCCTGCTACTCCCACTTCTTCCCCCTTAACCCCTTACCCTTTTTCGAGTTGAGTTGAGTTGTTCCCTCATGCTGCTTTCACTTCTTCCCCTTTACCTCCTTTGGAGTTGAATTGAGTTGTTTCCCTTCTGTTCCTCCCTTTTCGAGTTGAGTTGAGTTGGTTTCTTTCGGTAGATACTTTTGGGATGAAATAATTTTGTTCAGTCAAGTCTTAATTGTTTTACTTTTTCGTTGAATTCTGTACAGGACAAAACGAATTAGCTTTGACGTTCAGCAGTTTTTTCACAACTGGCAACGGCAGCCTCTTTTTCTCAACTGTCCAAATGGACCCATCATTGAGCAAATTCGTTCAGTGCCAAAGTGCAAATAATGGATTTTCTTTCATTAGCGGAATAATTCTAGCTTTTTCGAATACCTCAGATTTTCCCTATTGCAATCAAATTTTGCCATATTACTAGCGTAAATCTCGACATTTTAAAGCTCCGGACACAAGTGAGGACCTGAATTTGAAACCCAAACTTTCCGGACGTATGGGAACATTACCCATAGTCATTAAAATGAATCACCCCCGCCCTGCCGTAGCAACCGGGAAATATGAATGACAGCCTCTGCAATAGCTACAGTACTGAGGCCGGAATCCTAGCAGTCATCACCGGCAACCGACATGGGCACGCACTATCACTGGAGGGAGGATTCAATCCCCCGATTACTATACCCTCATGAAGAGTGAGACCCCGCTTACTTATCCGACGGCTTCTCACCCACGTACTCATGGCACCTCCGGGGAAGAACCTTATCCATAGATATAATTCCTTTTGTCCTCTGACTCCGGACCTTCTATTAAGACAAAAGGGAGGAAAGGAAGAATAAGAAATTCAAGCACTCAAAAAAGATACCGGAAATCAGATCAAAATTAATCATTCTTTAGCCTATGCGGAGATAAGAGTAGGCTTCTACCCCTACGGGGTTGGAGCATTCAAGAGTTCATCTGTGCCTTTCAGACGTTGATTCTGATTTTCACAACGGAGCCGCTGATATGAGTTGAGGCCATCAGCAAATTAAACTTTCGGCGAAATAGACTTAGGGAAAAAATAGATGATATTATTACGCATTCCTCAACAACTGCCGGTGAAACAAATACGGATTCATTTTCCCAATTAAAAAAAAATGTAATAAAGTTACTTCTGAAAAAGCTGAAAGAACCAAGCAACACACTAATTGTGTCGTTTATATTATAAGAAAAGAATTAGATATTTTCGAATTAAGTGTTTTTCTTCCCTTTAGATGTTTCTAAAAATTTGCTGTATCAGAAATAACTAATTAGAGCTTGTTTCAGTAAGTATTCTGCTCTTCAGTACGTATTCTGTATTCCGGTACGTATTCTGCACTCCAGTACGTATTCTGCACTCCAGTACGTTTTCTGTACTCCAGTACGA
>BGPR01017288.1:0-32876 GCA_013235015.1 Araneus ventricosus | reverse complement strand
GTATAGCTGTCTACTGATATATTTTGTATAGCTATCTACTGATATATTTTGTATAGCTACCTACTGATATATTTTGTATAGCTATCTATTGATATATTTTGTATTGCTGATTCAAGACTAAGATAGACAGTATTATGATACCAAGAATTAATATTCAGAAACTTAATATGAAAGATTTTATTTTAAAACTGCTCTAATCATATATCATAAATAAACAGTATTATCAAACATATAATTAATATTCAAAAACTTAATATGAAATTTTTTACGGTAAAAGTTAAGTTTAAGGTACGGGGCCATTTCTCTCGCCAACTTGCATCGCCAACTTTTGTCACCAAGGGCAAGATGGTTTGACGATGTGAGGACATTTGTTTTGGGTGAGCAGTGAACATTTTATTTTATTTTTTACTCGAACCGGTCAATTTTTTGAACTTAAAAAACAACAGCGACTTCGATTTCAGCAAAGCCGGTAACTAGTGGTTTCGCTTCTTCATTGAATGTTATGAATCTAGGTTTTTTTCTTTAGATTCCAAAAACGAAAATTCCCGCATGCGATGACTGCAGCATCGCAAGTGGGTTCCGAGCAAATTTTTTTAACTTAAAAAAACATCAGCGGCTTCGCTTTCAGCAAAGCCGGAAAATAGTAGCATCGCTTCTTCATTGAATGTTAGGAATATACCTCCTTTTAAAAAATTCCGTAAACTGTCAAAATTAAAGCCGTTAAATTCCAAACGAAATATTATGCAAATTCTATTAAATCGTCCAATAAAATTTAAATTAGCGTATAGCTGACCAATCAAGACGACGCTTCGAAGCGTTGAACTCCAATTTAATGATGCTCGCGCCAGACACTAATTTGAATGTCACTGCGCAACCAAAACAAATGTCAACACATCGCTAATTCCTCTTGGCGTCAAAAAGTCGGCTATACAAAGTGTGGAGGAACGGCTTCGTACCTTAAACTTAATTTTAACCGTTTTTACTTTTATAAATCTGCTCTAATCAAATGAATTCATTTACGTAAGCCTTAAGAAGCACAATTAATATTGAACAGAAGAAGGCTTCACAGTAAAACTTTGACATTATCAAAATAAATACAGATCACAGAGATAAGTTTCAGGTCACTGGTTTGGATGTAACCAAATCTGCTCTAATCAAATGAATTCATTTATGTAAACCTTAAGAAGCACAATAATATTGAATAAAAGAAGGCTTCACAGTAAAACTTTGATATTATCAAAATAAGTACAGATCGCAGAGATAAGTTTCAGGTCACTGGTTTGGATGTAACCATTTAATCTGAAATTTATAGTTGTGGTGCACTTTTTATTGATGTGTATAATGTTAAGCATTTTCATAATCTAAGCTTCTTTCCTCCACATTTCCTGCTGATCCTTAATAACCTGACATTTGCTGTAAAGAATATCAGCTTATTTGTACTCTTGGCTAGTGTGCATCAGATATGTCAATAATAAGCTATGAATTAAATTTCTCTTTATTTTTTATTAATTTGCTTCTGGCAGTGTTTTTAGTAAATCAGAGTGATGAAAGAAGACGTAGTTACGCTTGAATTCCTGAAATAACTTTTTATTCGTAAGGAAACGATTAATAATTTCTACTTATTTATCCGCCTGAATTTCCAAACATTTTTAAACGCATCTAACGTAATATAAAACTATGGAAAAAGTTTAAGAAATAAAATACCCCACAGAAAAGTTTCCTGAAATCATCAATTTTAGCATCTAAACATTATTAATTAGGTTTAAGATTGATGAATTGTACCACTTAATTATTTCTATTTGTTTGAATTCATCAGTGTCAATTTATATACTTGACAAGGATTGACAGAACTTGCATTGATTGTGAAGCAAATACAGTAAAAACAAAAATTACTCAAATGTATCGAAAAGATAAACAAAAATTGCGGCCCGATTTAATATGTTTTATTGCAGTTGAAAGGCTGATCTGCTTGGATTTTATTTGCTCTAATCTGTATTAGAGTCAATTGGTAATCACATGGGAAACACAGCTTCGCATATCGTCTAACATTTAGTAAGACGTAATCTTATTATGTGCTGTGACGTCAAGTATTTATTGTTTTTGCAGTATGTGCAATAGATTCCAAAGTTAAATTGACTCAGTCAGTATTGCGTATATCAGCTGGACATGAATTGACTCTATTCGAAATACCGTAACGGTTTTGGTAAACCTTACTAATTGAACAGAAAACTTTCAACTAAGCTAACGTTACTTTATTCACTTCCAAAAACTAATTTTCGTCATTTTTAAAACATATTTTTGAATTTTAGCCTCTTTTTTTTAAAAAAAAACGAAACGAAATAAATTAGGGGAATAAGATTGTGTCTACTTTTACATGAAAAGACAAGAATTAAACAAATAGCAGTTTATGAAAGAATGATAAAAAAACTAATTTTAATATTCAAAACATTTCTACTGTCCAATATATGGAGCTTTAATTTTACTGATTATTATTTTATCCTGGTAAATATGCAAGTATCCCAAATCTAATTAAAACGGTTATCCTCAACTACCGTTGCGCTTATTAATATACAAAACTTTTGCGCAACGTGTCATATCTTCAAACAATCCAGTAACTATTAATTCAAAAGCAACTCAACACGCCAAAGGCTCTTGAGGCTTTTTGTAGCAGAATCTCTAGCTCAATCTTATTGAATAACCTTATTTAATTAAATATGATGATTTCAAAATTTGGAGATTAGCAACGGAAGTGCTTTATGAAAATTAAGATATTTAAAAGATACAAAAATTGAGCAAAGTTGAGTGAATATATGCGTACGAAAAAAAGTTAAGGTGGCTTAATTATGCTGAAGTTGAAGATCTGTTATAACTAAGAATAAGAACTTTAGTGGCATACAAAGAAAATAAATATCCAACTCGATGCTTACAAATCCTTTAAAAATATTTTAATCGTAGTTTAAGATTTTCAAATATTTCTCTTAATGAGCATATTCATGCGTAAATACATCATTAGTAGCAGGTAATGAAGACATGATATGAAGAAAGAAATGGGTAAGACGTATTATCCGCATGGGTATTATGATGTGTTTTCAATCTCCTGCTATCAAATTTAAGCGAACATAATTGCCAAGGTCAAGAAAATAGTAAGTAATCCAAAATCTGATGAATATTTTAACAACTCTTGTGCGACTAAACAAAAATAAATACCAGAACTTCTAATTTTCTATAAATTTATTTCTTATCTTGTCTATTTGAATTCTTCTATTTTTAATCCTGTGGGATTATCATGCCTCATTTTTTACTTGGATACGTCATGATGTCTTCCTATTTCTTTTGTATGATACACGTTTAAAAAAAGTGACTGCACTTTTCAGAGCGAATTTTCGAATGACTTTTACAAGAGATAACAGGAGACGAGAATTGCTTGTTTAGAGCCTAATGTATGAACTGAGAATTATTCGTTAATTCGTTAATAGCGAATAGAGAATAGTTCGATAGTAGCGAATGCTGCTCTGACTGAGGTACTGTTCATCAACGGATTCCAAGACTACCACTTTTGGACGATTTCACACCGGAAAGGGGTGTCAGGCAATGAGTCATATGAGCGCAATTCCGGTGTTATTTTTTAGATCACGCTCAGTAAAATGTAAACATCATCCTTCCATTCTTCACTATCCCCCTATTTTGATGAAAATAACTCCTCCCGGCGCATGCGTTGAAGCGCGGAGGGTTTCAGGATCCGTTGCAAAACAATATCGACAGTCAATTTTTCGCAGACGATTTTACGACGCTTCCACTGCATGTTAAAGCAAACATCTTGATTTCATATCGAAAAATGGGATACATTCAAGGTTTCTCTATATGCCAGATTTGAAAAAATATCAGATGCATGCACTCAAGTTAATACTGAACTTCACGTCCTGATTGACCGCCCACCTAAAATATGTATTTGACATTTTCTGTTTTGTATCTATTTGTTTTATTTAAGTTGTTTTAACTATGAATAGTATTATTAGAAAATTTGGTCATTATAAAATGGTTTATTTTATTATACTAAAAAATATGAGAATCAAATTTATTTATCACGTCTTATGAAGAATAAAATAAAATGAAATTTTGTTTTTATGCTGAAAATACTTTTGCCTTTAATTCCATTAACAATTATCTACTGCAGTTATTTTTAAACAGAGAACTTGCACTTTTTTCTTATATTTATTAAGTAACAATTGATGCATTTCCAATTTTGATATTGTGTTGCCAATCGAAGTATTAATTAAATGCTTCAGTGGCCACTTTGAAAGTGCCAACGAACCCATCCAGTTACAAAGGATAAGAGTCCTTTAAAAGTCATTGGTTTCTAAAATATCCATAATCTTAATAATCTCACTGTTAAGTATTTATAAAAGATTGTACTTAAGAGTGAGATTATTAGGATTCTTGGAATATAGATGAAAAATTCTAGGATCATTCATACGACTAAAGTATTTATAAAAGGTAGCGCTTTAGTCCTATGAATGATCTTATAATTTATTTTTATCTGTATTCCAAAAGTTCGTAATAATTTAATACTTTTGTTTTGGCGAAATATAGGATTTCCAAACTTGATTGATCCATCTAGAAGCAACTACATTTTTCTCGACTCTTAACTAACTTTGAGCAATGTCTGCCCAGTGATAATCAAATAAGACAAAGTTAATTTTATTTGAAACGGAACAAAGGCATTTGTAATTCAGTTTGACACTCTTATATGCATCCTGTTGCTATTATGTAACGAAATAATCAAGATCAAAAGATGAAATAAGCTTACGAGACGTCACTGCAAATGAAGCAACCACGAGTTTGTGGATGCAGCGCAAAGGTTATTCTTGCTTTTAATCATCTTACTCAGAAGGAAATTTGACGTTTGAAGGTGTAATTTCACCATATGATAAATAAATTTGGAACTTGCTGCTTTGCTATCATAATTTGAATTAGAATTGTTCATTTAGTTTGGAAGATGCTGTACAAACTTCAATCGATATGTATATGTATTTCAATAAACAATATCTTCCTGGATGTATTTGTGCGACTGATAAGTTTATGAATTTTCGTTGGAAAACAGAAGATCAATTTTAGTTCACTCAGCTCATCATGCAAACGTCGCTTGACAAGCAACACCACCTATCTCAATTTTTTGAAATTTCAAAAAGGAAGAAACTACTCAATTTTTCGCAACCATGACGAATATTTCTGAATTTCTTTTATCACATCTGGTAGGAGCATGCGGTCTTATGGTTATATCAAACGTTAAAAAAATATAAGTTATTTGTTGCGAAAAATTGAGTATTTTCTTCCTTTTTGAAATTTCAAAAAATTCAGATAGGTGATGTTGCTTGTTAAGCGACGAAATATACCTTTCCCTTTGTTATTAAAAAGAGATAGTGTACGTCATTACTATACGGTACTCACACGAATATCAGTTTGAGTTTAAGCCAGGCCAATTTTTTAAAGGACAAGCGTTTAATTAAACTGCCTTAAATCTACATTTCTTGTCCTATACTAATAGAAAAATTAAACCAGAATATTGACTCAAGTCTGTGGTTTATCGTATGTCTTTAGTACTTAATGTAAATAGAACCAAATTCACGTTTAGACTATCAAATGAAATTAAATATCGAATGAATGATTTTTAAAATTAAATTTTGTGATTAGATGAGATTATACCCTTTAGCATATTTTAATGCAAGATTAAAATTTTCTCTTCGGAATGTCTACTTATTTTATTAAAAAATGCCGCGACATTCTTGTTTTAAAAACTTATAAGCTTAGAAAATTGGCGTGTATTATCAGCTTAGAAAATTGTATGTATTTTTCGCAGAAAATTTTGATTACTTAGAAGCTCATATAGCAAGGGGAGGGGAGGGATGCCTTTCTTCTACTATAATATAGAAGCATTTAATTATTTTTTTGTTTACAACCGATTTATGGCTCAGATTTTTAGTTCATTGATTTAATCCATTCAAATCAAGTACCGAAATTAAAATCCGAGCAAAGAGGATTTTTTTTTCAGTGGCTTACATTTAATTTGCTCTTTCCCGAGGAATGAATTAAATTACCAAATAAATATATAGGGTGATTCTACGGTCGTGAGACAAACTTCGAGGGATGATCAGGCATACGATAATCTTCCAAAATTATATAGGAATATGCGTGCGCAAACGCCATATGGAGGCAGCATATAGCATTTAAAATAATACAGCGCTGGCCAAAATGCCGATATCTTTCTGAGTCTTAACTGTATTGAACTGAAATTTTTATATAAGTTGCACTATATATCTGGCTCTGAAGTTGCGAAAGAAAAATAACGCTACCTTTCGCGAATGCGTAGTAAAAAATTATTTACTGCAAATGTTTATATCTTCTCTAATACTCAAAGTTGTTAGATAACATTTCAATACAATACTTCTCTGACATATTGTCATGTATTCTGTACGTGTCATATAATTTGGTTGAAAACTCTGCAAGTTATAAGCAAAACATTTTGGATTTCTTAAAGAAACCTTTATATTTTCCCGAATATTCATGCTATTTTTTCCAAAAATTGCATGCAAATATTGCGTACATTACACAAAAGAATTGAAGACAATTGCAAACCATTAACACTTTTCTGTGAAGCGGGGTTAACAAAAATACCTTTTCGATTTACTAAATTTCTGGTCGGTCCCCTACATGCCCCCGTTACCGAATCTTCAATGCAAATTGTGAGCTAATACCTATTCTTTATATGATTGGAAGTTCGAGGAAATATTTTTAAAAATGCGCATATTTCAAAAAGTGCCCGCAATTGTTTTGTATTGTATTGTTGTTGTATCATGTTAAATGCCATCTGCGGCTTCCAGATGGCGTTTGCGCACCCATGTTCCTATGTGATTTTGGATGCTTATCGTATTCCAGACAGCCATTCGAAGTTTGTCCCACGACCGCAGAATCACCCTGTAGTTAACTAATGTGGTGCTTTGTTGCAATGATATTGTACTTGCGAAACCTATTGCGTATACAGAAATCAAAATTTAAAAACATCATTCTATTTCACAGAAAAAGAAAAATCCCTACCCTAAAAGTACGTAAATTGATTTAAATAAAACAAAATTCTTTTTGCTGCAGTTATCTAAATTTAGAAAATTCACTGGAAGATTGCAATACTAGATAAAATTCATTGAGAGGGGGCAATATTCAACAAGCATTAAAAGGAGGTAATGTTGTAATGTTCGGGAACAGTCATTGAAGAGTCAATACACTAAAAAATTCACTGAAGGAGGAAAGATTCAGAACCGATGTGGGAAATATGGCGCAATTCAACAAGGTTAAGCTGTGCTGGATTAGAGAATTAGAATTATCACATAATCTCTACTAATAATAAAAGAGAATGTGTGTGTGTGTGTGTGTGTTGGCGCTATACAGGACAGACCGCTAGACCTAGAGGAATGAAATTTAGTACAAACATAACTTGGAGGATAACGGCACCTCGGAGCCGTTCTTGTGAAATTTTAATTAATTAAAAATTAAGCGAAATTTTGGCGTTTTTCCTCAATAACATCGAATATATTGCAGCACAAAAATTATTTTTATACCATCTGAAAATTTTTAAATTTTTTTTCTATGATACCAATTTAGTTGTCGCACAATTTTTTGTCTAATTTTAATAAATTTTTAAAAATATATTTTGGCATAATTTTCAACAATACTTTTCATTGTTGCAACGCAACTCAAACCGTTTTCATTGTTTAAACAAATATTTAATTGCGTATTTCTCTTTCATTTTGGTAATCTGAGATAATATCCTGATACATTTTGCTTCCATATTTTATTTCATCGATATTTTTGTGAAATTTAAAAACAAAGCTCTCCGAGATATTACTCTGCTTATAATAAGAAAAATAAGTTGAAAGGTTATGGTTGCTATGTTTCATTCTTTTTTCAACATGTTTAAATCCAGCTAACAGGCCGCTGGCCATAAAATGTGTTGCGTCAGTTTAATTTTGAAATCAAATGCCTATTTTATAAGAGAAAAAGAAAGTGAAAATAGTGCCGACAACGTGGAATTAGAGGTTACAGGGCATGGTCAGCTATTTGATTCCATTAGGGACATTTATTTAGACAATGAACAGAAGAGGTACAAGGACACTAATGGAATATGGATTAAATATCTACCTCAATCTGAAGTTAAAAATTACGTTGTTAAGAGAACCATGTATATAAAATGATGCAAAATTCAATTGAAATCATAATTCCTGCCTATAAGCTGGTCGGAAGGCGGTTAGTAAATTAATATAAAACATCAAGCTTCAAATGATAGTTCATGCCCTTTTGTCTGTGATAAAAGTTTCTGGAAGTTTACGAGCAAAGAACAAATTAATGGAATGTTCAGAAATGGAAATTTAATTACATAATCCGCTAATCTTCCTTTAATCTATGACACGGCTTAATAAAAGTGATGGATGCTAATTAAAATTTTAATATAATGCATGACAGAAAAGTTTGTTACTTCTTTCAATCTCGTTGGATTAATTTGTTGAGCGAAAACACGAGAAAATTTTCACCACAGGAAGTCGCAGGCGAAATTTTGTCCCAGTTAAAATTAATGATTTGATAACATTTGCAACCAATTATTGAATTTAAAAATGTTTTAATGTTGAAACTCGAATTACTTTCTCTTTCATAGTGTGTTAATCTTTCAATATGAGAGTTTTCTGCCAATATATAGATAAAATACCTGCCTTTTTTAAAAACTAAAAATAAAGGTTAAGAAACTAAAACTTAAGATCGTAAATATTGCTTTGTAAAGTAGTGTATACGTTGCGGTCAATGTGGATATTCGGTTATACGTAATTATCGAGGTTATTATCTATAATGACCGATTATTATGTATAACTCCCGTGGTGATTGAATTACGATGTCTGGTGTCCCTGGAAACGATATTGTCTTCAAAATTAATTACAGGTTTGGATAATTGGCCCTTTAAAGACTGGGATAATGTACAAATCTTAGATTTTTGTCGGGGGGGGGGGGATTGGCCGAGGGTGGTACTATTAACAGATTTAAATGTTAAATTTTTGTTAAATAGTTCCAAGGGGGCGGGGCCGCGTATTAGTAAATTTGAGCTAAATATTGATTTACAGATTCTATAATAGGTATAATTATAATTGTCTAATAAAAGTGAACTTGTAGAAACTGTTTTTTAAACGCTTTTCCTAAGTTCGAAATGTTTCATGTTTGTATGTAAGGATGGGTATGTAAGGTTGGAATTTTGTGATCGATTTTTCATTCACTTCTCAATGCAATAGACTTCTGAAATTTTCTGTACTTATGATGATGACAATGCAATATTTTAATAATTTTAGAGCTCTCAATTATCATTTAAAAAAAATCGCAAAATTACATTTGCACTCGGTAGGTTTCAGTGGTGCCATCTATAGTATTTTTGAGAACTAAAATATTTACGCAGTAATTTAAATTTAAATGTTTCAATAAAAATAAAAATAAGTATATCCTATTATAGATCTTTTTAAGGAAATTTTTGCTGGGATTAGTGAAGAAAAATGGATTTATGTTCGAAATATTTTATGTTTGTTTGTAAGGTCAGAATTTTGTGATGGATTTTCCACTCTTTGCCTAATATCTGAAATTTGTGTATTCATTGATTCTTGATGATAAAGCAATATTTCAATAACTTTAGAGTTCCTTTCAATAAAGTAATTGTTGGAATTAGTTCATGAAAAATTGATTATCAGATCCCAAAATATTCATAATGCTGAATTATTACATAAATTACAGACTAAAAACTGGAAAGGAATAAATATAAGAAAAACTTTATGAAAAAAAAACGCTTTTACCAATGCATGAAAAAAGAAAAAATAATTTTTTCTCCAAAAATTGGAGGTCGGAACAAAAATCAGA
This sequence comes from Araneus ventricosus, assembly GCA_013235015.1. Taxonomy (NCBI): domain Eukaryota; kingdom Metazoa; phylum Arthropoda; class Arachnida; order Araneae; family Araneidae; genus Araneus; species Araneus ventricosus. The sequence goes on along the minus strand of BGPR01017288.1, from coordinate 22,940 downwards.
AAAGTGAGAGGCGCAGGTAGAAAAGCTGTAAGTAAATTAGAATTATAATCACACTTATAATATATTTTATATAATGAATGTTTAATAACATTTCGTTTCTTATCATAATCATTGTGGTTTTATATCTTTCTCCTTTTGTTTTCAGCACCTCACGCTTTTACGATTTTTGTTCTAACCTCCAGATTTTTGAGAAAAATAAATATTTTCTTTTTTAATGCATTGGTAAAAGCGCTTTCTTTTCAAGTTTTTTTTCTTTGCTTTCAAAAAACATAATAAAATTGCAGCAATTAATGCTTTGCTTCAGATTAATACTTTTGTTTAATTTCTGAGAAGTGGTTGAAAAATAAACGTCTCTATTTCTTAGAATCAATATTTAGATCTGTATCAGTATAATTCTTCATTCCAGTATTTAGAAAATATTTCGTTCAATAATAGGATAAAAATATGTAACAAATATTTATTACTAGCTACATTTTATTTTCTGTTTTCCAAATAAAATGTATGAAAACTTATACTTTTGGATCCACTTTTATGTGTTTCTTTCGCACATTGCACTGGAATTATACAATTAAACTTTCATTATTATTTTAGAAACTTATCATTATTTCTAATTAATATTCAAAATATCACAAAATGTTTGACGGAAGTTGAATATATTCATTATTATTAGAGAATACGCTGCCAATTGCATGTCCAGTCGTTGTTGTAATCGTAAAGAAATAAAAAAAATTGCTGAGTTCTGTTGGATTATTTTGTCTGAAAAAAATTTTTTTTTTTCATTTCCGCAACGCTTAGTGAATGAATCGGTCAATTTCGAAATAAGAAGCAATTTATACATCGATAGTATGCGTGACCACAAATAAAGAAAATAAGTCGTGAAATAGAATTTGTAAAATCATTCAAGCAAATTAATTGATAGATGACGGAAGAAAACATATCTAATGGAAAAAAATGTCAAAGAATAAGAAATTACAAATTTTTTTGTTGGTTAGAGAAAAAAGAGAATAAAGAAGTGTTGGAAAATTAATTATATTCTAATTAAAAAGTGTAAGTGAAACAATTTCACTTACCTCCTTTCTCGGTAGAATGCGAAGTGCATCTGCATAGCAGATTCAAGTCATCTAAATAAAAGGCATATTATTTAATCCGTTTTTGATCACAGAGTGGGAATCAGAGCACTGCCTTTTGAGAGATAATGAAATTTATTAAGCGAAGCACATCACGGCACATACACACGAAAGGAACAGAATACAGAATACAATTAAGCAGGGTTACAAGAAAGTTCAAGTAGAGGTATGAGTTCAGAGTTCAGACCGGAGTTTAAGCGATGCCATCTGTTGGCGTACAAAAGAGTTGTTATAGTTTCTTATTCTGGAAAAACACATATATACAACAAGAAGCACAACGAAAATCCTCACAAAGAAGTTGGCATAGTTATCTTTGTGGGGCTTATTAATCCTATTTACTGAGTTCTCCCATGTATTAGGTATCACCCTTTGTGCATTCGTCAGCAAAATAAGTTATATAAATCATGCCCAGATACTCTCCATGTACTGGGAATGAGTTATGTTACTACTATCGGACGGAGAATGAATTGATAAGTAATTGATTTGATTTGTTAATACCAAAATTCTATTATTTCACTTTTTCAAAGAAATTCCTGAAATTTTAAATTAAACATTAATTAACTTTTAATTAGGAGTAATTACCTTTATAATTATATAAATTATTTTTATTGGATTAGCACCTTTTGTAGCAGCCAACACAACATTCAGATGCAACAATCAAAGCTGAAAATTGCACTGTTTAGGTGAAAATAAAAATAAAACAAGACCTCCAAAAAAGGGGCAATGGCGGATAATTGGTTAAATTAGCATCATGCTCGGAAGCTATATGAGGGCCTAATGAGGGGGAAAACTTGGCAATTTCGAATTGCACTCAAATGATGTGAGCGTCACTTGAGACAGCATTTCACTGCCAGAATTCCCCACTTCGTCCACATGAGAAAGTTGATTCATAATGGCTAATATAAGTTGTACTAGTTTTTCATGCATGATGGGTATTTGGAGGAAACGTGTTTAACCTGGAGTTTACGATACACTCTTAGGATTGCCAACTCTTTGCCGTCGAGAATGGCGATGAGAGATCATTTGTTTTGGATGCGTCTACATGTTTTTAACGAGTGACAAGCGCGCATGCGCACAAATTGATCTTTTCATCGGTGTTTTGCATATCAGGCTATATTGCGCCATTTTTCGATTGGACTCTTTTGTTCAACTTTTCGATGTGATTGGTCGATTCATTCGAATTTGAATAAAACTTCGTTTGAAATTCTTTGGATTGAATATCAGTTCAGTACCGTGTATGTTATTCTGTGTGTTTCGTTTCTCAATGAATAAGCGATGGAGTATTCCGCTATACTGAAAGCGGAGCCGCTGATGTTTTTCTAAGTTAAAAAATTTGCCCGATAAACGTTTGAAATGCCGCAGGCATTACGTGCGGAAATTCTAGTTTCAAGAAAAATTTTTAAAAACCTAGATTCCTTGCATTCAATGAAAAAGCGAAGCTACTAGTTTCTGCTATGCTGAAAGCGAAGCCGCTGATGTTTTTCTAAGTTAAAAAAATTTTTCCCGGTACACGCTTGAAATGCCACAGGCATTGCATGTTCAATCTCTCCTTTTCAGGTGACGCATGCGCAAGAGAGCAATAAAATCGCACTGCACATCCAGAAATGTATTTGACGACGGCAAATGAAATCGCGCCAATAAAAATTGGCGAGAAACAGGTGTGTACCGTAAACTCCTGGTTTACTGGAAACGGGAAACCATCAATCGCGAAGCCGTAGCACTATCACTAGGCAACAGCGTGCCACGATCAGATATAGAATATATTGATAGGCAAGCGATAACCTGTTCACATCAACGAAGAAAAGAATTTAATATTTAAAATTGCAGCCGATTGCTATGCCAAGTGCGAGAAATCGTATGTTGCAGAAGTCATAAGGTAAGCAAAATACAGAAAGTCAAAATTTTAGTGTAAATGAAAGGGAGTTAGATGGCCAGGTAGCAAAGACTCGGTTTCAGAAGTTGCAGGTTTTAGACTCGATCCTATTAAAATTGTGTTTAGATCTGCTGCACAAAAGATAAAAATAAAAATGTCGTCGTTAATTAAAGAAAACTTGTATTCTTTATTTAGGTATAATAATGAATCATTGAGATTTATGTAGGGGTTAAGGGAACTCAGATGAAAACGGAATACTTATGGGAGGGTTGTAAAATGATGAAAAATACTTAGAGACGTTTGAAAATGCAACGTTATAAAGAATATTAACTTGTTCACACATGATGAATTCAAAAACTAATCCATGATCAGTTCATAAATTGTTATTTACGATTTAGTAAACTTTGTCAAATGGTCCGGAGCAAAACGGAACCCGGGTTTATGCACTCTTTAAAAACATATTTAAATATAAAAAAGGATTGTTTTCTTATTGTTAGATTGCAAAAAATGCAACTACATCATTTTTCGGCTTTACCAATATTTTTAATTATTTATATCTTCGCCACCAAAGTTTCTTTCGTATCTTGTGGCATCTTTGGCAACTTTTAAAATTTCAACGGTAATTTTTACAGTTTTATTAAATATCTTAATTTTTCATAATTATTTTTCTAATACTTATGAATATTCAACATATTATAAGCTATATTAAGTATAAGAAATCTCAAAAAAATTAATATAGACATTATATAGGTAATTAAAAATTAAAGAAAGGAAAAGAAAAGTTAACGAAAATAACCACAAACGTCACACTTCTATAACACTTCCTCTTCAACACTTTCTACTCCGGCAATTGGCAAATTACACTGGCGCCAAACGGAACCGGGTGCCGTTTTGCCCCGATCCGTTATGCCCCAAGTGCAGAGGTTAACAAAGCACTACTCTATGGCTGTGCTAGAAACTAAGGAACTACAATACAAGTACATGAATGAACAGTTCAGAGAGTAATATTAACGAAAAAGAAGTGCTTATCCAACATAATAATAACTTACTCGAATTAACTTAAGAGGAAAACTTGGTAAAACTAGAGTATTATATTCAAAAATGAGGAATTCTTCTAAACTATGCGTAGTAGCCAACTCTCATGGACTTTGACAGTTCAGTCATGTGCAGTAGGGTGTGTTATGAAATTCCAGGAGTTTCCACTAATTTGCGCAGCAAACTGGACGAAAAAAATGTGTGTGTGTGTGTGGGGGGGGGGGGTCTGGTTTGCTCCGGGTTCCCCTACACCATTTCATTTAAGAAATATTAATTGATGGATCATCTTAGTTTCTCGTTTTAAACTCCAATTTTCAAAATAAATCTGGATAATTAAATTTCGCTTTTTTACTTTTTCTTTACTTAAGCTAAAAGCATCCCACTCCAACTTAGTTAAGAATTGAGCTATATGGCCACATCTTTGTAGGGTCGCCAGATAGCTGTACTTTAAAGAAAAAGGCCACTGACAGTTGTTTTCAGACAGCCTATGTTTTTCTTAAATTTATCTTAAACACTTAACTAATTCATTTTTTCTTATGTTTAATTAGATAAAACTTTCTGTTTTGGGAATGTGTTGTCGCATTAATTCAATTATTAATCCATAGAACACTCGAGGTGTTAATAAGTTACTCTTCATTTTTTGTGTCGAATCATAACGTTTACAAATGCTGTAATTTCAGACTATAAGTATAAAAATTCCATACTTCGATTCACGAGTAAACTCGGGATAACTAGTTAAGTGGTTAATCTTATCCACTATTTTAAAGGGAAGAAATAGAATCCAAGGAAAAGGTATCAGTAGTTCACCTAAAAGAGAATTTACGCATGTGATGTATAAAACGTCAAGCATATGGTATTTATAACGCCTGAAATTAGTATTCACCCTTTTAAAAATCTTTCTATATGATTATGGCAACAGTAATGCAATAATTCACTTCCCCAAAATTTTTGAACATGTATGATATCATCATGGATTAAGAAAGACTTTTCTCGCTTCCACCAGAAATTAAGACTTTCGTTGCAGACTGTTTTAGTTTACTTTTTGTATTTGTTATTATTATTGTTTTGATTTTTTTCCCTTTTCTTTTGTATTCATCTTTACGCTGAGAGGGTTTGTATAACCGTAAGTCTTATCTGGTCGGTTCCCTCCCTGTGGATTAATAATAATAATAAGTTAAGTTGTTTATTAAAATATCTTAGTTCATTGCCTATGGGCCAAAAATTTATGATTGTATAACATGCAAAATTTGTTATTTAAATTTTCAATAAAGTTTGTATAAAAACTATTAAAACCAATAAACCTTTTCTAGATAATCACTGGCACAGTTTTCATGAAAATAGTTAATAAATATTTAAAACTATTATTTCATTGTTATTGTTTTTGTCATTTAATTACATTTTGTAGTCTATAAGATGAATCGTGTCTATTGAGTTTTCAATTAATTGATCCATTCATGAAACCTTATCCACATTAAGATTCCTTAGAGGAAATAAAATTTTAATAAATATGTTTGCAGAAACGCATAGCACTATACGCAACAGCTTAATCTAATTAAATTTATTGAAAACCTATAATGTAACACTCATAAGACAATAACTTTGTATTGAACTTCTTACCCCATTTATTCTGTGCAAAATCCATTAATTATTATCCGATATATATCCCGAATTTCATCAATTAGTTCATCTCATTAGAGACCACAATTCTCTTGGTAGTTCAGATCCGTAAGTGCAGAAGATCAAAGGCTCAATTTCTCAGTGAAGGAACCCCCCTCTCCCCATTCCCAAGCACCGAATAAGTTGAGCAGTTAACCAACTAGGCTCCGCACTTTAGTTATAATACATGAGGAATATTCAACTTCAGAGGTTCGATCTTTTGATTAAATTAGAATTTGGCGACCTTTTGGCGCATAAGATAAGTATGAAGCATTCTGCGATTAAAGGTGCCAAGTAGTTGAAAGTCTTTTGGGATGGTGAAAATTTGTGATCTTGGGCTTTCAGTTTTAATTAATATTGAGTGGCTGTAACTTTAACGGGGAGCTGTAGATTGAGAGCGTATTCCTATTCTGTGCCTTTTACCAGGGGGAAGAAAGTGACAATGACCACTTTGATCTCTGCTTTCAAGTGTATTGAATATTTCACAGACCTGATCTCAGAAATGTTACGGTATTTTATTGAAGGGTTTTAAGGAAATGACTGTGCAAAACTTTTGTATTGGTGAATGCTTAACATAGCGGAACATACAGAAAACATTATTGAACTTTTTATTTTAAATATCGGTTGATATTCAAATTCTTCGAAATTTATAAGTAAACTTTCTGAGCATACTCGTAATAATATAGCATTTTTTTCCTTTACACTTTTTTCAGTCAGTAAATGTTGGAATATCTCTTATGGAAATGAATAAATGTACTACGGGAAAGAAATACTGTTCTTTTCTAGAATTATCTAAAATTGTTCAATAACTTTTAAAAACGAAGCTCTTTTACTCCGAGCAAAATTCACATCTATGTTTGGTCTTTTGTCTGGCATTTTGAAGGGGAAAAATGTTTCCCAAATGATAAACCATTCTTTCAATTTCTTGTGTGAAGAAATTGAAAGAATGAGAAATATTTTCAGGCTGTTTGTGGTTTTTTTTGTTTAAACATAGAAAGATTCCAACTTGAAAAATTCACATTTCACTTAGATCCGGCAAGATTGAGAATTATACAGGATGATTCTGAAATCATATGAATTCAGTACACACACGCACGCACACAACCACACACACACACACACACACACACACACACACACACACACACACACAATATTGACTTTTGAAAGAGGGTGATTTTTCGCTTCGCTTTTAGGGACCATGATCGGAGAAGATATGCATAAGTATTCCGGAAGTCGTGTCGAGAACCATTGTAACAAATAGTCTTCCTGTAAGAAATCTTTGACCTGATTTAGTTAGATTTACATGCTTTTCTGAAGCTGCACTAGAGCTTATATCATTAATATGTAGATCAGTATTTGCGACTGTCACAATACTTGGCTAACACTGTCCAATCATTGCTGTCAAAATATTTTCCATCTCGAAACTTAAGATTTTTAATGCATGTAATTCTGCCTATCCGATACCGCTCAGAGGTTCACCTTATTTAGATCAGTACGAATATCATTTCTCAAAGGTACCCAAGGGCCCTTTCCTTTTTCTAGGGAGTTATATAAATATATATTAGGGTTTTCCCATCAGTTCGATTTTCTTTTCTTCCTTTCCTTAAGATGACTCAATTAATGTTGTGAGTAATGTCAATAATAATGATGCCAATTAAATCAATTAATTTCCTTAACAATCACACAATCAATTTTCATTCGTGGAAGTAAATAACATATACTTTTTATAATGAGATAGAAATCCGCAGATTATTTTTAATCAACATATGTGGCACGAATAAAAGAAACACAGCTACTAAAATAAAGTGGAAAACGTAGCTTAAAATAATGCGTATTAATTAATCATATAAGAAATTCATCTTGTTTTATAATAATAGCTAAATTTGCAGCCATTTGCAACATTTAGACTGAAAAATTGCACTGATTCGAATGAATGATCGATGCATATTAAGAAAAGTGATTTTCATGTTTTAAAACAGAAACCGTGATGGTCAAGCGGCCTATTACCTGGTTAGAAGTGCAGCAGATTAAAAACTGGAATACGTAGCAGAGCCTTCATATATGTGACCCTGCCAAATTTGTTATTGACGCATAGAATGAAAAGTAATTATAGGTAGGCGGATGCTGACATCCTCGTAATTTGATTAAAAATTAAGAGTTTGTTGTTGCAAAGTTAAAGGGTCGTTAATCTAAGAAACAGAGTCATTATAAATATTCATGAGTTCAGTCGTAGGTCTGAACGGTCATTAAATGTGAAGGACAGTTTTAACCTGAGCTGGCTTGAACAAAAGCAGGGCCTGGTGCAAAGTTGACTTGTTGGGCCTAGAAACAAATTTCGTACAACAAAATAATTTGTTGCTTTTTGCTATTTATTACATTGCACAGTTTGGTATAGTTACAATCAAAGGAATACACGAAAATGATAAATAATTAAATTATTTTTGTAAAGTTAATATTTCAATCACACACAAAATAGTTGATAAATCAAATAAAAAAATAATTGCTTCACAAATGCTATTTGGTATGCGAGTTTCTAGAAGGTTTACAATACTTGATTTTTTTTTATTTTTTTACATGTGTTATAGCAAATGAGTTGATAATATCATCACGATTTAGTTTTTTGTTTAGAAGATTGAATAGATAAAATGGCTAAGCAAGTCAGAGAGAAAGATCTTCCTGCAGATGGGCCAGTAATTGATAAGGTCAATTCGATACAATTCATATAATTTATAGTGATGTAAATACTGTAAGATTTGTAACATTATGTCCTAGAAGACAAAACATGCCGGCAAATTTTCATTTTGTTAAATAAATCAATGCAATTCAATTCATTTTCCTTTTACAAAATCTGTCAGCGGCGCGGGGCCTTGTGCGCTCCCACCTTTCAAAACCCCCTCGGATCGGCCCTGGTTTTAACATTAAAATGATTCTCCACGAAGTTTTTCAGGGGAAAAAATAAATATAAAGCCAAAACGAATGGAGATTGACGAGCACCCAGAAGAAAATTGGATGAAAACGGAGGACTAAGAAAAAAAGTTTTACAAAATTATAAAACCAGATATAGAAATAAATTTCAAGCAAATTTTTTAAATCCTATAATCAAATAAAACTTTCAGGGTGAAATTAAAACTTGTAAATAGGTTACTGAAATTTTAAGTTAGAATAACTTCCTTTTCATTTTCGGAAAGCAGTGCATAAGGAAAAAAAAAGTCAAATAATGTATATAAGATGTCTAGCCGTAAAATAATAATAATACTTTAAGTAATTTTCGTAGATTGTGTTGAATTATCTTACAAAATACAACTTTATTTATTTCTGTTAAAGGTAAGAAACATACAACAAAAGTGAAAACGAGAGAAAAACAAACCATAACTGTAAAACAGTTTCATTTGGTGTAGAGTTAATGATACAAAGAATTATCAAAAACTTTTGCGTTTCTTAAAGAACAGAAAGCACACATAAATAAGATTTCTCTAAAAAAAATTTAGGAAAAGTTTTATTAGGCTTAACATAAAAAGTCTTGGAAATGAAATTCTTCATGAATGAAGCAAAACGTAATGGTATTTTTCATAATTAAATTAATTAAGTAACAAAAGTTCAAAAATTCCCTTTGTGTATTTAGTAACTATTTTGAAGGAAGGTAATAATGAAAGCTAGAAAAAGATTAATGACGCGCGTTGTCATTTTAATTTTCTATCCACAAAAGTAGGATTTATTGGTGTTTAATATAACTATATTTTCCTGTTTTCACTTGTCGTTGTCATCATATTTTATTATAATATGTTTGCTTCTCTTCCTGACGTGTGTGTATATGTTACCGTTAAAATTATGTGTATAATTCAGTTATTTCATAGAATAACTAGATATCCAACTAGGTAATTCATGAAATGCATAGTTATTCTATAAAAAAACGGATTCCAAGCTTTAACTACAACATATATAATGCGAGAATTCTGTCATATTCGTTTTTTAAATATAATTAGTATATCAGTAATTAGTTCATTGTTTGTGTTATATTCCATAAATCTGCTGGCATCAAAATTTATGAAATCCAAAAAGATGATTTTGGGACAATTTGATATTTTATGTAGAGATGTCGGCAAATCTTCTACACTTATTGGATATTCTATACACGCTATTACGCTAAGAAAGACTTCTACTTTCAAAGTATACATAGTAGAATCTCTGCTTATCAGGCAACAGCGGCTCCTCGCCGATGCCACATGAGAGAGTTTTCAGGAAATACATATTTCTAGAACCCTCCTATGCATGTTTTGTGATAATGTATATAGAATTTACTGCATGCTAACCCCGTTTCTCATATTTATTGATCTTTGGGTCAGATTTAAATGTGAATGGTATCGAAAATTGGACAGGGTATTATTTAACATTAAAATACATATATTACGCAATTTTATATTTCAGAAAAACAATATTAAACAACATTTTAATATTACCATACAGATTATAAGAGGAAAGTTCATATTTATTATTATAGGGACATAATTCGAATATAATTTGAATGCATACATGTTTACCAGATTACCACCTGAGTTTTAAAAATTCTCTGTGTATACAGTGAAGCTTCATGAAATCATGTTTTGTCATAGATAAAGATTACTCGGCAAATTTTATAATGGTTTGCTTCCTTCCATGTAATTTTCTGAGTATACGTACCAATCCCTCCTCTCTCTCTCTCTCTCTCTCACACACACACACACACACACACAACCACTCCATGTCCCTTCAACTATAACCATATGGTTATTTAAGCAGTGACGCGGACATGAAGTGGAATAAAAATCACAACACCCGAGGGGATGACCTCTCTTAAAACTTGACAATTCTCAATACTGCTGCCTTAAAAACGCAACAACTTTACAAAAATTTACAGGAGCATTAGGAAGGATTGCTATTTTGCTATACTTTATAAAAATATTTTGGAAACACAGAAAAATAAAACCTTGAAAACACAAAGTTACACAGTTATACATGAAATAGCTGGAAAATAATACAAACTAAATGCAATGGAAAAACTATACGAAGAGTAAAAAATGCATTAAAAAAACAGAAAATGAAAGAAAAAAGATGAAAAACAAATTAATACAGTAATAAAAATAACATAAAAATGTACACAAGAACAGAGAGATAGGCCGCACATTGTTTTAAAAAGTTCGATTTTGAAGAAGAGTTAGATGATGGAACTCTATTTGAAGGAGAAACATGGTGGATCTTGGAAGAAAGTCCTGAAAGAACGACTACAGCTATTCTGAGTTCATTAGGGGATGATGGGCTGAAGAAGAGGCGAAGTTGAATGCTGATCTGGTGAAACGAGACCTTCCATCTCCAAAGGAAAGGATGGAGTGATGAAGACGCAGGAAGGAAAGTTGAAGTTTGGGTGGAATTAATTTCCCTTATCGCAGGAGGAAGAGGATGTTCGGATACAGAAGTTGCTAATTATGAAAATGTTGGCCATGATTGTGGGAATGGGGCGAAAGCATTGGACTCAACTGAGAAGACTATTGAAGGAACGAAGAAAAAAAAACTATTAATTGGGATCTGGACGGAAAAAACTGGTTTCTCTTTGGAGAAATTTTATTTATCTTCTAACAAATCTAACAAATTATGTATCTTCCTTCTTGACGCTGAATTGTTGGCTACGCTGCGGAACCAAACTGGCTGATATTGTTGGCTGGGTGACACACACACACACACGCACGCACGTACATTAATATCAAAAGTATTATTTACATACACGATAAAAATTCACATCTAAGCATACAAAAATTAGTATTAAAACCAATACATTAAAAGATAGCAGATCCTTACAAATTAAATGGTAGCAGAAATTATTAAATCTAAAATAAACAATTAAAGAAACACGAAATCCAAAAAAATGTCTTTTCAAAACCTTAATCTGAAATCATAGTAAATAAAGTATTTAAACGATTGTGAAAGCAGATATATATAGGTAGTATCTCACAAGGCTAAATTTTGAATTTAAATTTATACCTTCAAAAGTGCTGTCTTTTAAGTTTACCAGTTAATTGGGTACCGGTTACGAGAGATTCCACTATGTATTAGTTAGAGATAGCATGCACTTCCAACGGGAGAAATGCTTTAAAATGGATTTATAAGGTTTTTATTTATACTGCTTGAGTCTTTGAATTCACTGCTCAAAAGTTAGGAAGCCTCTCACAGTCTGCGGACCTGTTAATCATATTAATTAAAATATTCTTGAGTTTAGTTTAGCTATATTAACGTCCCGTTTTGAAGCAACACGAGGGCTATTTTGGGACGGACCTCGTAATTTTGAACCTCGGTCAGATGACGAGGACGACACCTGAGCGGGCACCCCCCTCTCCAAACTTCCACGCCACACCAACGGGAGGACGTTTGACCACTACGTATGATTTAACGTGCAACAAATATTCTTGAGACGCAAACATTTTAAGCAAAAAATGTTCTAGTAATCTGTGAGTAAAACTGTCCAAGTTAGGAAGCTTTGAAAATCGTTGTTTAAACCGATATTACTCCACCAATGACCGTTTCACCAATTACCATTTCAATGACCGCCTCGAGGAACCAGAGGCCGCTGATTTGTCTAAAATAATGTACACACATCTTTCTGAGTTATCGATAATTTTTTTGCATTCAGCTTAATATATGAAAAACAGTGTTTAACTTTCAATAATCTGCAATAACAGAGAATTTATGTCTCGCTATTCCCAGGTACAATTTAAAAGCCTTGAACACCTTAAATCCTTTTATAAAGCCTTTACTCCCTTTCATCCTATCAATGTCTCTTTCTTAAATAATTCTAAAGTTTTGTAATGAAAGTCTTTGTTATACTTTTTAAGATATTAATCATTGCACTTTATTGCTAAAGACACTAAAAATATCGTGTATGTTATGGCACCTGATTGAATATGATGGTCACTGGTTATGTCACATGTCGGGGAATATTAGATTAATGAGAGAAAAAGGAACGGTTATGCAATTAATTGTGTTATAGCGTTACGAGGCTAATTTAAATAAAAGGCGAAGTTATATTTCATTGCTATTAAATATATTAAGATATATGTGAGGAAAGAAAAAATATATGTGGCGGTATGATAAGCCTGAAGAAAAAATTAACATTTTAAAAATCCATTTAACTTTTATATTAAGATGTTAAGTATTTCGTCGCATGTATTTATTATTTGAATGATTTTATTAATTAAAACTCTTCAAAAGTGACTATCCTCAAAATTATCACTTGTGAGTATCTTGAAATATTATTTTACCATGCGTAACGTATATGAGTAAATTCAATCAACACGTCTGCACATATAAAAAATTTGTGGTTTTATGCTTTCATTCATTATCTGGAAAAAAAGTTAAAAATTTATTTAAGAATGCATTATAAGTATATTTCTAGTAAATAAAACAGCTGATGTATTTGTATGACGCATTAATCTCTACTACAGGAACCTGCTCATTTATTAGGTGTCAATTGCAACAATAGTTAGGAGTTTGTTTTATTTCAGTTCGTTTTACAAATACAGTAAAAATATTATTATAATCTGAAAATTATTTTCCTCTGTGATATTTTCTTGAATATATACTTCCACATTAAAAGTCAAAAATTTAACTATAAGGGGCAATTTAAGAAGAAAGGATTACGCTTATAACTAAACTAATTCTAATATTCAAACTATTTATAACCTCAAATCTCGGAAGGATTAATTTACTGATTATTAACTCATCCTGATTAATATGCAAAGTTCCGAGTTCTCATTAAAATACTTCTCTTTAATAACTGCTACTTCATTAATATACAGAAGTTTAACGAAATCTGTCATATCTTCAGACGATTTAGTAACTATTATTTGAAAAGCTGCCAGATGCAGTCTAAGACTATTGAGAATTTTAGTTAAAGAGACTCCTGCTCTATCAAATTTCTTGTCTCGTTTTAATTAAAAATATTGTTTTCGAAATGGCGATAAGCGTATTATGAAATTAATAAAATCTCTTATAGTCATATGGATGTTTCAAGAGATAAATTTAATAAAAGCAATTTATTGAAGTCACACTTTTAATTGTGTGCTTAAAAATAAAATGTTTTGGATTTTAATTATCTCTGCAATTTAGTGTTTAATTTATAATTGACTGTAAATATGGATTCTTGAAATTAATTTTTTTTGTAAAACTCACTAACAGGTGACGCCATTTGGGCGGAATAAAGTTTAATTAAATGAATAATTTAACTGATAATTTTAAGTTTTAAAAATATTAAAATAATGTTTTTTCATCGAGAATGCATAAGCCTATATAATTTCAAATCTCAGAAATTTATTAAATGAGTTTAAAATAGACTACAAAATACAATATTTATTTATTTATTTAAAGAAAAGGCACACTACCCAAAAACTTCATAAACATTGTGACATAACCCAAAAGGATCATCATACAAACAAGAATATGAAAGTTGCATCAAAAGTACAATAAAAAAATCATATCAAGAATTTAAAGTTGTGAACACTGAATCTTAAAAAAATTAAAGAAATATTAAAAGCATCAAGGTTTTTCGAAAGTTTGTTGCAAATTTTATAAAATCCATTTAACGAGAAATTACCAATATAAATAAATGAATACATTAAAGTATGTCAACGCAATCAATCATATGATTGATTATTTTATGAAAAAAGCAGCACACAAGAATGATCTTGTCGGGATTTCAAACTAAGAATGCTAAAAATATTACATAAATAAGATGAAGATATATACTGAGAACGAAAATTATTTCTTTTCGCAAAAATATATTTTGTTATTGCTATAGAATTTTGCTTTTATTTTTATAGTAAGGGTCCCAAATAAGACTACAGTATTCAAGATTTCAGCGGGTAATACTGAAATATAGAACTTCTAAAGTTTGTTCGTTAGAAAAATCTTTAGTACTACGTTTCAGAAACTCAATTTTATTGTAATGGAAAAACAAAAATTAAATTAAAAAAGAAAAATATATAGGAGAAACAGAAGAAGTAAACAATAATGAAAATGATCACAATACACCTTTTTGCGCGCCCAACGCAGCAGCATCAAGTGATTGCATCAGCAAAATTTTTCTAAAATTAACCAACATATCAACATATTATATGCTTTTGATACTCTATCACCAATATGGTGTGAGAAATCTAGTTTTATGTCTAAATAACACCTGTATTAGAAACTGAATATCAGGGAATGAAGCAAAATTATTGATTTCATAAAAGTAAATTGATTATTGAAATTAAACGAGCATACCTAAGGATGTTGCACTTCTCAACATTCAGAAATCATTTGTTATCCATGCAGCAGAGAAATAAATAATCAAGATCATTTTGTAAAAGAAAGGCATATATATTAATTCGTATCAGTCTAAATAATTTCGGATCATAAGCAAACAACAGATATTCAAAGGAATTTAAAAAACACGACAAAGATCATTAATAAAAAGAATAGAAAGGGAGACCAAGATTAGGGTCTTGAGTCACACTTGAAGCATGGCAAATTTATCAGAAACAACATTAATAAAATAAATATATAGCGTTCGGTTACTTTAATAAGAGAAATTCCAATCAGTAAGATTCATATGAAAACCAATACTATTCAACTTCTTTACAAGAATAACAGAAAAAAATTGAAATTAAACTATATAAATTACACATTTAATCTTCAAGAAATTCCTATAACATCTGTAAAAAGAACTGATTAGCATTCTGCAGAGCCAGTATAATTTCGTGAATCTTAAATGTGTAGGTGTCAATCTTAATTTTCTTTCACTATAACAACAAGTAGTCTACCCACTAAATGCACTCATTAAGCCCCTGGACAAATTGAGATAGTGTTCGACATTGAAATAATAAACAAACATTTAATAAAAATACTGAGTTCATTGATATTTTTTCGAGACTTTTACTGCATTAGAATGATAAAAATAATAGAAATAAAACGTTTTTCAAAGCACGCTTTTATGGAGTAATTAATATAAAATAGAAAATAATTTTCCTGAAAAATATGGTCAAAACGAAAAAGTAAAAACGTGTTGCTCTGATTAGAATACTCTAAGTAATTAGTCGTTTAATCTTATTCATAATATAATTTTAATTTTAAATGAATGTTTAAGAATTTTCTTTCCTATGACCTTTAATGTGGTTTCAATTTCCTGTAGCATTATTTCTATCGCGTCCGGCTATTAGGGTTTCACTGAACACCTATATTTTAGATAAAAAAATATTTCGGTCATTTTAGTACACTAATGAAAACGTGTTTATTAAAGGCTTCATTATTTTTTATTACCTTCTACTTTTTAGTCATTGATATATTTCGTAATCCATTGTTATAAATTTTATGAGATCTTGACATCATTTTTTTCTCAATTTCACTGCTACGTTACATCACTGCCAAGGAATTAAAACTTAATTAAATTAATCCATTAACTAATAATTAAATTACTCAAGCATCTCAGAGAACACATAACTGTGCAAGATTTCAGAATTCTAGAAAAACAGGAAGTGACTGTAAAATAGATTACAAAATTCCTTGAGTACAAGCATGAGACAAGTCAAGTTAAATAAAAGAGCGAAATAATATACATTTTCGAAATTCTACAATTATTCCATCTGATAACTTTCCAGAAACATTGTTCCTTTTTTTCATACATTCATACAGTTTGATCTGGCAATTGATTCAATTTGGTTATTTTACTACGTGTCAAAATATTAATTAAATTTTTCATTTGCCACTTTTAATGTGAGACTTGACAGGAAGCACTCCATAGGATTTAAAAAACGAAAGAGTCCTTAAGCAAGAGCACTCCATAACAGCGATTATCATAATATTCTGAATCAAGTATTTCTGAAAGTTAGCACTCCAGATCTCATAATAATCTTCTTTTTTTCCTTATTATGCAAATTTCGTAAAAATAAAATTATTCGGTTTATAAAGCGATAAGATTTATTCCTCACATTACTTATGTCAAACTTGATTATACGATGTGAATTTTATAACAGTGATGATTAACTATGTATTTATTAATAATTGTAAATGATCAGTATATCGAACAAAAGATATTCTCAAACTTAATGGTGAAGAGAGCCTGACACGGAAAACTGACACTTGACATCACAAAAATAATAGATACCAGACCATTGATACAGAAGCGTAAAAGTTTTGAATAACATTTTATATAATGAGAAAATGTGCTACCTAAGGAGATTAAATTATATTTGCCTTAAATTTCGTGGACAAAACAGTTTCCCAGATAGCATGTACATTTGCAGCAAGTGTGAATTTTCTTGATATTAGCTTGTCATGAGAAACTTGACGCGACAACTTTGCAACGAACTTCCTGCACAATAACAAAGCATAATAGATGACCCTCCTTACAATGCAAATTTGCTGTAAAGTTGATATAGCACACTTACACACCACGACTTGGTTACACAAACCAAAATGTTTTAGCACACTTTGCATTAGTTTCATAATTTTCATCTGCCAAACTGATCGTACTAAATTAAAATGTATGGTCATTTACTACCTCAGCCCACAATTTAAACGTATACTTCCCAACTTGACTTTTTTTTTTACAAGGTCACATAAAACATGGTATTTTCAGATTTAAATGTTTTTATATATCGATATTGATAAAAACTTTTGTAAAGAGTTGTAAATATAGATTCAAATTTTTCTTATAAATGTTTCTTTTTTTAACTACTAGAAGTCAATTGTTTCTGTTTTAAACTGCTACTTTCATTTAGTAGTTCTTACTTCTATGAGCTGTTGATCAAGAGTAAGATAAATACTATATAATCTTCTTAGAATACCAATAAGGATTTGAAAGTTTTGATGTAAATTAGTAGTAAAAAGAAAAATTTGATTTTTTAATATCATGATGATTTCCAATTCTATAATGTTCCCAGAATTTCTCGAAGGATCTTGGCAAAATCGTGGCAGTTTCGATATACTAAGCTGGAAAAGGTCAGTAGTGTAAATTTTATACTGTGGTGTCGAGGCTATATTGAGGTGAACCAACAATTTCTGAAAAGTTTTTGTGAGTTTATTTTCCGGTTACTGTGAACCTCTTCTGTGATTATTGAGATTAAATAAAATATTGTGACTGACTTTTTTGTAAATTGCTAGTTTATTTACAATAAATAGGCATAAATAAGTTTGTGTCTTTGTCAATGTTAATTTGTCTCTTGCATTGTTGAAGTTATTTCTTCTTACACAAATTGTGAAACATACAAATTTTTTTTCAAAATAAAAAATAATCTGTAATTTACAAAAAATATTTATTCAAAGAAAGATAATCCAAGCCGAATAAATTAATCTTGCTCATACAACGAGTTTTCTGTCTATTTGCTGTTGCTATTTTTGATTAATATCTTCACAGTGATAACGACAGCTAATTTTATTTGAAATGGAACAAACTTATTTATAATTCAATTTTGACATTTTTATATGCATCTTGCTGCCCTTATGTTGTAAAGTAAACAAGGTCGAAAGATATGAGCTTACGAAACGTCAGCGCAAATGAAGCAGTTATGAAATAGATTGTGGGTGTCCAAAGTCTAGTCTTGATTTTAATGAACTTTCTCGAGAAGAAACTTGATGTTTGTTGATGAAATCATACCCCATGCTACATAGACTCGCTAATTAAAAATGATAAGGAATTTTGGAAATATCTTTGTCTCTGCTATAGTTCGAATAGCAGTGGCAAATTCATTCTCGTTCTGCTCGTTCCTTAATTTGGAAGATGCAGTATTAAATTTAAAGTGGAGATTGACATCAAAACATTGTCTATTAAATGATGGTTTCGTCTCGGTTTGAAGTTACATCCGAGAAACTGAGATGGAGCATCATAATTTTGCACAAAATTAATTAGTTTGATTAGATTACCGACCCATTTTTTGAAGCAACACAAGGTTATTTTGGAGCTGACCTTCAAATTTTGAACCATGATCAGATGAGGAGGACAACCCTGACTAGGCATGTCTTGTCCAAATTTAAAAACAAAGCCAAAATGAGAATGTATAAGTCAGTACTGTAATCGTCTGCTGAAGAGGGCTAGAAAATTATCGAAGATCATCGCAATGAAGAGAACTGCAGAGACTTAATGGTAATCTCGAATAAGAATGAACTACTAATAAGTTTCCGTAGCTAGGAAAACCAAAATATTTTTTCCAAATAATACAATTTATTTAGAAGAAATGTATTTTATTAGAAAGCATAAACTATTCAAACGAGGTGCTTCATTTAATTTAATATACAAAAAGTGCACAGTGATTTTTCCCAATATCGAGAATTATCCTTATGGTAGTAAAACAACAATTTAAACTTCCACAAATCACCAATAAAAATGCTATTTTTAACATAAATCTGTTATTTAGAAAATAAACAATAAATGCTATTTATTAAAACTGCTATTTTTTAGGTCTTAGAATAATTTGTATTTATTATTCTAGTTCTTTATCGAGATGGGAGATAAAATCTCTGAATGTTAGCAATATATATTATGAAAATCGATAATATAGTCTGTATACTGCAGTATGAGGAAATCTGTTGTTTATCACAAACTGTCATCTTCGACTAATTTTTCTTGTGTATAACTGCCTACCATTAAGGAAGTGGTATACCAAATGAGCCGAACAATTACTAAGAGACTGGAACGTATTTTGACTAAATGAGCCCAGTCTGGTTCATGATGCTTTCTTCTCATGCATTGTGCGGTTGACAGACGAAGCAATAAAATAGTGAAATGACGTCAGCAGCAAAGAGAAACGCTTATAATATTGATTCACATTTTATTTTTATTGCCTTTCAGTGGTGCACTAGCTGGTGTTTTTTTCAAAAAAAAGTTATTAAATTAAATAAAAAATTTATATTAAAAATCATCATTGATTATGTTGGATAAAAAGTTACTAAATAATTAAAAAACTATTGAATAAATTTTATTTATTTTCGTAGACAAATGCATAGAGAACTGATGTTCAGGATCAATTTTTCTGGTTTGTCCCTCCTGGAAGAAACTCAGCGAATTTACCCCGGGTTTTCCTGAAATGTGACCGAAATAGTCTTGTACTTTTGCTCTTAAATGAAATTAAAAAATACAAAGAAGATTTATTAGAAAAAAAACTTTCAGATTATTTCCTTATCCGCCCTTTATTTCACATGGAATATGATCCCCATGTCGTAGGAAACGTCGGCAGTTCGATATCCAATATCTTTCAATATATTAATTTCCCTTATGAGTAGAATCGTGCTATCATCGGAATATAAAGCGAAAAGTAGCGAAATGTCCCGGTTTTGACGTAGACTTACGTCTCTCCATAGTGGTCTAATGGTGTGTCGTGAAAGGAAAAAAATAAGGCGCTTTTCGCGTTAAAGTTAAACGCTTATAGCTCCGCAACCAAGTAATACAGAGAGTTGGTTTTAATTTCATTTAACAGAGAAAGGGGACATTGAAGATTGCAAAAAGAATTTTAGAATTTGGAATTACTATTTAGTCACAGTCGAGCTGCAAATTTGGTGAAAATCACGAAAAATTGTTATGACGTCACTGCGACCGATGCGCACTCGCAGACTAAGTCAATTCATTCATCGATCGCGCGAAATATTATTCAAGAATTGTTGAAGTACGTCGAATTTCGTGCTAAAGTTAAATGCTTATAGCTCCTCAACCAAATAGCATAGAGAGTTGGTTTTAGTTTCATTTAACAGAAAAAGATAGATATTGAAGATTGCAAAAATAATTTTAGAATTTGTAATTACGGTTTAGTCACAGTCGAGTTGCAAAGTTGGTGAAAATCGTGAAGAATTTTACGTAGATAGAGTCGCATACAGCTACTTTAGTCACAGTTTAGTAAGTAATTCTACGCCCCTCAATCCCCGACAGCCTCCCGTCGATTTTTTTGTTCCGTCCTTATCCAACCTTTATTTAATACGGAAAATGATCACCTTGTCATTGGGAATAATGACAGTTCAATTCCTAATATTTTGGGATATATTAATTCCATTTTTGTACAGATTCGTGTTTTCATATATGCCAGTTGTAAAGGAGCTAAATGTGCTGGTTTCCGACTCTGACTCTCGGCTTAGCTCTCTTTCTTCTGTGCCCCAATACAGCAAAACCCCGGTTAACTGCACTCGAGTTAACCGAAACCCAGGTTATACAAAATGCCTCTACGTCCCTACGGCGCGAGGCTTGGCAAATAGCTCGGCAGCGGTCGAGTGAACGGATGCACTGACGCCATCTGGCCACTCCCCCTTCCTTTGATGTGCGCTCTATTTACCGCAATAACGCGAGAAGAAACAGATGCACTTACAAGCCCACGAGCCACATTGATTCTTCCTGTTCCGACGATGGGGATAATGCGGACGGAACTCGTGGAAAGACAGGCTGTAGGAACGCAGCTGAAGCAAATAAAAGTTGCATTGTAGAAGTTAATTTTAAAAGTTTGCAGAATAATAAATCGAAATTAAGATGGAACTATGGGAATTGACTTTACGCATTTGCTTCTGAGTGATAGGAAAAAGCACATTAATGGAAAAAATGTAACCTAAATATGTATATCAAAATTATAAACAAATAGCATAAATATTGATGGAAGGTCGTCACTTGTTTATTTCTTATTAAAATACTGTCTCGGACATTTAACAGTTGAAAATAATGATTATTATAAATAATTATCCTCTATCGCAAAGCAAAGTTGTATCTTTTAGGTCACTAGGAAATACCCTAAAAAATCTTTATTGTTTGGTACTGACACATAGCCAAAATCTTTTATTTTCTTCCTTTAGTAAAAATTGAATGCTCCCCCCTTTTTTTATTTCCAATCTTTTATCTTGATAGTCTAATTTTTCATTGCGTGCAATATTGAAACATTTAGGAAATGGTAGCAATCAACATAATCAGCAAATGGATAATATATTACGGTGATACGAATACCGTAATATATGGTCTTGTGGAAATTGAATGCGGTTTATTTTGTTCAATAAGAAGTAATAAGAAGTTCAATAAGAAGTTTTGCAAGATGTTTTTTGGAGGTTCTGTCGTCGGATAAGGAAACAAAAAGGATTCAAAATTACAAGTAATTCCCTTAATTGAGGAGAGGCTGGTTGATGTAAACCCTTTCAAATGCATCAGCAGAATAAAAAATTAAATTAGCAGGAATTACAAGAATATTAATAACAAATTGTGTTATATCTCCGGTTGTAGTGAATGTGTTTTATTAAAGAATCATAATAATTTTTTTTTGTATTAATACAGATTGTAACCTACCAAACTCGGATTTTTTTCAATTCAGAATTTAATCCGGGAATACTTTCATTCATTTCTGTAGTTGTCATTAATAATCTAAAATGCGTATATAATAAAATGCCATTAAAATATGATACAACGAAATAAAATAATATTTACGTAAAGTAGAAAATATATGTGTGGATACATCATTTTATTTTAGTTAACCATTGTGCACATTTGGGGGGGGGGAGAGAAGAACAACATGAACATGATATCACACGACCGTGTAATGAAAATAACAGTTGGATTTTATATGACGTTCTTAATCATCAAACTACATGCTGGCAGGCTTTATGTCTCATCAAGTAACTGACAGAAAAAAGCACTAAATTAGAGCGTGATTATACAGTACATGATTTCAGTATTTCATAATTTTAATGTTAGAACTTGAGGAAAAAGTGGAAATTTGGGTATTTTAACATAATATAGGTACAATGTTTCCACTCTAAGCGTAGGCTAATGGATAATTCTTAATCTGTTAGCTATAAGACGACACTTCCACTTAGAAAAATGTTTTAGGTAAAATAAAGAATTATTTTTATGCTGTTTATAGGCTTGTAATTTTGATACTTTTCGGCAATAAATGTATTGATAAAAAATTACGAAAATTTAATTTTTATATAATCCATCGGTCTGTTTTGTAACCATGTTTTGTAAAACATTCTTTACATATTAACATTGCAAACAGAAAAAATTCCACTCCTTTGCGACTAACACTGACAGAGTAATAGCTGGTAAAAGTAAAAGCAACCTTTGGCTTAAATACAGAAATACACCCACAAAACAAATTTCTGCTGCACATATTGCAACATTTTTGGTGCAGCAGTTTTTCCTACCGTGAGAATACGATTTATCATATCTGCTCTACTCATTGATTCTCTTCTGCAAATTTTATACATTAACGCGTAATTTAAATATGTTT
>BGPR01017287.1:0-32879 GCA_013235015.1 Araneus ventricosus | reverse complement strand
AAAAATAATAATCCTAAAATTCGTTATATACATACATAATTTTTTTTTTTACGAATCAAATTCTAATATAAATTGAAAACAATTTCACAAAATTCATATTTACTTTATAAAGTTATTAAATGCTTGAATAATAAATGAGAACAGCTACATGGTAGCGAATCTGTAACATGTAAAACACAACAAAATGTTAACTATGGAAAACTATACATAATAGGATAGAACACAAAAACAAAAAGTATTAAAAATTGGGCTAAAACGTTAAAAAATTAATACTAAATAGTTGACTCATATAAAAGAAAATACATAACAATATGTTACTATCATCATAAAATTTGAAATCAAATTATTATAAACCGTTTTTATTGACGAAACAAGTTGATCTGGTTAGTACTTTCCATACATGCGAAGTGGCTCTTTTCAAAAAGGAAATATTTAATGAAAAAGCTACTCTCTTCACCTGCTGAAATGTGACTGACAATCTGATATTGTGTTGGAGGGAAGATATAACCAGTGTTGTCAATACTTTGTAAATCCCCATAATGCATAAATAACAAATATGCCTTGCCCGATACAAGAAAGTACACAATTTAAAAACCCTATCGGCTAGCTGGAAAGTGAAGATAGTTGCTTTGTCGGGTAAAATAAAGAAGGAAAGTTAAGGAAAAGAACAATACGTCTTCCAATCCCATAAGGGATGAAGTTATAAGGCTGAAAATGGGTGGCACAGACTTCAACTTATTAGAACTTTCCAGCAAGGAGTCCTATAAAAGCAGTTTAAAAGGCACTCTAAATTAGGGGGTGGGGTGGAAAAAGGTTTTCCGTCCTATAACTTTCAAGAGTTTTAAGTTACCAGAAAACGTTGAATGCAAATGTTGTTAGTTATGATAAAGCGATGATTTCCTTATTTAAATTTTCTTCCCATTATCAGTAGTGAGGGAGGTAAGGAAAAATGAAAATTTCAAGCTCCCACCATTTCCATTCCCTTTGAGCTCTACCTAATATAAGATGTTGATTTCTCATAGGAAATGGGGGCGGGGGTTTATATGCTTGTTTGCAACCAACAATGAAGACTGGAAAAAATCACCTCTTTTTAGTTTCGTAATATTTTATTTCTTACTGTTTACAAATATTAGATAGCGTTTGTTATCAAATATACGCGATATTTTTTTAAAATACAGATAATGTGGATCTTCTAGCGGGAAAAATTGTGTGAAAAGCGAAGGGATGATTCAACAGCTCCGCTGTATAGCCTCTTGTAATATTGAGGACTAAGTAACAAGCAAAAGTAATAAAAGACACCTAAATAAAAACTCAAGGCAAATTTGTGCTCGTTTTTTTATATGCATTCAGTGGTGAGACACAAACAAAACCTCATAAACGATGAATCTAGTATCTCGCTAACTTCTTATCTCCATTACTCTAAAAAAATATCCTTAATTTATATTAAAACAAAAACATTTAATCGTGAAAATCAATATCGCATCCACTGAAAGAAGCTAATTTTTCCAATGCATTAATTTGATAATGCGATGAAAAATTTATGGAATAACGAAATGTGAAGAGATGCTTTTTTTCAGCATAACTCCTATTCCGAGCAGCAGGTTAAATTGTGAAGAGATACTTTTTTAACAGAATAACTCCTATTCCGAGCAGCAGGTTAAATTCATCTATTCACATAAAACAGAGGTTCCCAACCTATGGTACGCATACCCCTGGGAGTACGTGAAGGACTATTTGCGGGTACGCGAAATCACAGTTGTTAATGGCCGAACAAGAAAACATAAGGGATTTAAAGAGTTAGAGAATTTTGTTTCTCCAAGTGAATACCTACTATTTAATAACTATACAATTTGAATAGTCGATTATTACGATGTGTAATTTTTATTTATCCTTATAAGTTAAAAGGAAATAACTGCGATTTAGATTTAATTTGCTTTGGCCTTGAACTAATACTATTGTAAAAATGCAATAAGATGTAAAATCAAAAATAAGTTCTGCAAATGTTATTAATTGGAGTCATTTCACTTATAAGCTAAACTTAACATTATTGATAAAAACTTCTTTGCACTGAAGGATGGTTGGGAGTGGGTGGATATGATAGTAGGGGGTACGCGAAATCCAAAAGAATAATCAAGGGGAACGCGAGGGAAAAAAGGTTGGGAAACCCTGACATAAAAGATAAAATTATCAGATATCAAAGGACCAGAAATAATGATTCATAAATTCACTGCATTTTTCTCAAATATAGTTTATGGGTTGGTATTTCTTCCTGAAAAGAGGCAATTCGTGTGACATATGTATGGTACGAAAGAAACAGATCAATAATCTAAGGAAAATAATAATAAAAAAACTTTTTATCAGACGTAACAGTCAGAATGAGGTCTATCATCCATTCTAAAATGGGGTAAATCTCTTTCCAAATTTTCATCTCCATGTCGACGCATATACAAGAGCTCTGATAAATATTCATCCGAGTAGAACTCTGCGAGTTTCTGTAGTTCTTTAAAATCGGTTTCCTGTTCCAAACTGTTCATAATGTCTTCAGCGCAGTTCCGCTGCAGAGCTTCCATTTCGTACAAATGAGAGAATTTGTAAATTTCAAAAAGTTCACCAAATTCGAATTTAGGAAGAGTCTCATTCACTACGAAGTAACAAACATTTTTAAAGGTCTGACTGTCCACAGTTGGCAGTTCTATGCGTTTCTCCCGCCGTTCTTTCATGGGAGCGTTCACGCACCGTCTGATGACAGGAGAGGCTTCCAGAAGTCGGGTCCCTATGTTGTTCCGCCGCTCGTCAAGAATCACATTAAAACTCTCAGTGGGAGTTTCGAATGTCCAAGCTTTCGGATGTCTGCCTTCCGAAGACGGAGGATCGCAAATGGCATGAACCTTTCCCGTCTGAGCAAGGTACAGAACCTCAGTAAGAATCTTGTTCTTCGTGACAAAATCTGCGTAGTCATCGATCGGATATCCTGTTTCAGGATCGTTCTCGTCAAACTCTCGATCACCACTTGGTACGTATGGAGTAATACGCTTTGCTATCTTGCTATGGTTTTCAGGAGCAACATTATACCTTTGAAAACAGATATCGCAACGCGCGGTCAACACGCCTTCGGGAAGGAACTCATCTGCTCTGTTGAGGATGAACGATCTCTCCAGATATTTAGCATCCGTAATATCTTTAGAAAGATTTTGGGTGAAAGATCTGGGAAATCTGGTGCTGCCTTCGATATCAGTTACACTCACTGTCCATGATACTACGCTGTTCTGTGGCCTGTAGCTTCCTCGTAGAGCTGTCACATAAGGACGGACCATCAGCCATCCTTCAGAGTCTTTATCAAATCCATTGGGAAAAGCTGAGGCAGAGAACCAGGCATTAAAAATACTGTCAGAATGTTCAATGTATTTTCCTTTTGTGCTCGAATTGCTAGCTGTTCGGAAATCTTTTATTCTAATTTCTAAATTAACATTAATGGAAGAACTTCGGATATTTTCCGAAATTGCAGACTCCATTTTGTGAATCCAGTGAAACTGGTCCGAGGACTTTTTGATCCCTTCAAAAGTTTTTTATACCTAAAAATGGAAAAAAAATTCTATGAATGATAAAAAGAAAACGAAGACATCATACATAAAATAAAAATGCTTAAGAACGCTACGCATTAGTCGAGTAATATGACTCCAGAACTTGTGCAATTTTTTTCTTCCTTTTCGAAACATAATTTATCAAAAATTAAATGGAAATATAAAGAGAAATTTAATTTTTATATACCTATTCTCGCTAATATACAGGGTTCCCACTTATATCCGTTACACACACACCCTTAACGTCTAAACGGTGACAGCTTAGACCATAACATTGGTGTCTAGGTATAGTACAGAGGCTATGCGCTACTCGATGAGATAACTTACAACGCCATCTATCGGCAAATTTTGGAATTAGCGGTCCTATCTCGTAAACGGTGAAAGATTCGAGAAAAAAGTCAATTAGAAAGTTGTAGAGCACTCTCGATTTAGTACGAAAAGATACCTTGCGTACATTAATATCAAAACACAATGTAAAAAATGAACATTTGTTTGATTGTGATTTTCAGCACTATGGCATCGTGAAACGCGAGCGAAGCGAGAAATGCAGTCCAGAGCGCAAATGTATATAGTGGCTAACAGAGAGCATTTTGAGCAATATAAATAAATCATCCAGAAGACAGGGACGTGTCTCAGTTTCTTTCTTCCACTCTTTCTGACATGACAATTTTCGAAATCGTGACCAGCTGGTTGCCAAAGGCAGCTAGTAAACATATATATATAGTTAAATATTTTTCAAACGATCAAAACTCATTTTCAATATAAACACTTATTAAACTAATAATTAAAATTAAAAAATGTTACCATATTAATAATATAAACTAATGTATTAATACTAGTTAGATTATTATTACTATGAAAAAGACAACCCAGAATTGGAATTCCAACAATCAAATGCCACTCTATCTTGGGAATTGATTATGTCGCATTAATCCGAATTTAAGGCGCCAACCCTCTGCGAAAGCCAATTGTTGGGAAAAAACAAAAAGTATGGGAATAAATCTCCAAAATATTTCAAGATAAGAAAAGAGAAAATATAACTAAATGCTTACCAATTCATAGTCTTAGCTATTGTAATGACATGAGTTTTATACGAAATACAGTTCCGCTTTTAAAGTGAAAATTTTATTTCTAAATTAGGTTATAAATACTATACTAAACATCATTAATTTAAATTTATAGTTTAATTTATTAAACTCATTACAATAATATATATTAATATGGAAATATACTCAAAAATAGAATGATGCAATCTTATTCTTAATCTAGAGGCGCCATCTACCTATGTAGTGAAATACTAAAATCTTTGTGAATTCCATAAATATGATCACTTCAAATTAAATAAATCTAAAAGACTATTAATTTAAAGGTGTTAAAAATTTTTTATTAACAAAAGCAAACATGAAATTAATAGGAAATCCATATCTCAAAGCATTTTCAATATATATATATGCGATTTTGTGATCTCTCGAACTAAATTTTAAAAAAGATTGTCCTGAAAATCGTACATTAGAATATAAATAAACCGAGTTAAAATATTTCCACATTATTAAATAGATGAGCATGAATTAAATTGCAGCGAAAACATTACTAATATATATTTAATGACACCTTAAAAGAAACAATACACATCTTAGCAAAGATTTTATTGTATAAACTTCTCCACAATATTTATACAAATGTAAACATTTATGTAATCCTGTAAAAAAAAATAAAAAATTGCCTTCTACTATTTGTCCCGCTTCCTTGTAGAAATGAAAGGTACTATTGCATACTTACAAGTATGAAGCATAGATATTGGCAACACTGTAATCTTTTCAACCAGTTTGTACATCTAAAAGATTATTTAGAGAAAAATAATACTAACCAAAACTGCAAAGAAGCTATGAAATACAGATCTAATAGTCAAGTCTAATAAAGCTATGCGAATACTTATTTCCCATTCCAGCCCACAATGCAATGGAGAATATTTTCCATCATGTCAACTCAATGGTCGGACGAAAGACAGTCTTTGTGGAGAAGACAATTGAAGTAATCTTCATCCGCCGTTACGATCTTAAAATGACCGGCACCCAATTTTATAACTACAGCGATCTCTCACTTATGCGCGGGCACAGGGGACAGCGAAAAAAACGCGCATGAGAGACACGCATAAGTGAAAAATCACGAAAGGGAGCTTAAAAGTGAAACATCAATACAGTGTACATATATTGTTAACTAATACTATGTATATACTACTGAAAAATGTAAATAAGATTAGTTTCAAAACGCAAATACGTGTAGAACTTATTAATTACTTAATTATTTTTTCAAGAACACAAAGAAAATGGAAATGCTCCCGATTTTTTAAAAAAATCTCTCTTATTGTCGATTCTGGGACAGTAAAATGCTCCGCTAAAGCTTTTCTCGAGGTGCAAGGATTTACTTCGAATTTTTTTAATAACATCCATTTTAAAAGAAAGCGACAATTTCGTTTTTTTCTCGCCATTTTAAAACGTAACCATCTAACAAAAACTCCAAAGATGGTTCTTTCGTTAGCGATAAATGTCACTTGGTATGTACAGCACTAACCTCTCTAATTGGCTACTGTATAAATGCGACTTTTGCTGACGTCAATCACAAGAACCCTTATGTACACCCCTGTGCATAAGTTAGAGGAATGTGTTCCTGAAATCTGAACAATAGAGAAAGGGAGAGGGAATACATTCCTAGAAGCAGAGCAAAAAGAGTTTTTGTTCTGCTGAAAAAAAAAACTTTTTGAAGTAAAAAAAAAATTTGCGACGCGCATAAGTGAGAGGTATCTTTTCAGTGCGGCGCATAAATGAATAAGAGTTATCATTATTTTCCTGTATCGCTGGCCGGGACCGCGAAAAAAACGCGCATAAAAGAGAGCGCGTACAAGTGAGAGGTCACTGTATGTGAAAGAAGAAAATGATATAATTAAGAAGGTAAAATCAACTTTAATATATGACTGGGGAAAAAAAGGATTAGACTTGCATCTTTTTATTTATTCTACGTGTTCATTTTATTAGATTGCTTAAAATTTATTAATTTTTTATCAGAGTAAAATAAAACATCAACTTCTCACTTTTTTCATGTTTTATTTATCCAGCACTAGCAGTACGCGCACGGCGTTGCCCGTGGAATCACGAATTCAACAAAATGAAAAAAAAGAAACTCCCACAATGATATGAAAAAGTTCTGAAAACAAAACAAAACATACACATTATTGATTTTCCCGCTTATTTTTCTTCGCGATAATGACATTTCAACTGTAGAAAAACAATACAGAGTACGTTAATCCGAAACAATATTAAAAAGTTGCAACGAGAAAATGATTATTACTCTGCAAGTAAAATATGCGAGGCTTAAAGACGTTAAGACTGCCGAACGCACGGCGTTGCCCGTGGAATTAGGACTTCAACAAAATGAAAAAAAAAACTAAAAAAAACGCCCACAATGACATGAAAAGGTTTTGAAAGCAAAATCAAAACAAAAGATACACATTATTGATTTTCCTGCTTATTTTTTTTTTCGCGGTACAGTACAGAGTACGTTAATCCAAAACAATAATACAAAATTGGAACGTGAAATTGATTATTATACAGGAAACAAATATAAAATCGAATACGAAAATAATAATCGAAGTCATTCATTCAGTTGAAGGTTATAACGTATACTGCGCTATGTGCCGTCAGCCAATCAAAATTGCCAGCAACGTTCCGGAGAAGTGCCGCGCGAGGAAACTCGCCAGAGGAAAAATATCTTTCAACTGACCAGGGAAAAATAAATTTTAAAAAAACGGGAAAAGATATTTTAACCATTCTTGTTTTAAATCCGGCAGAACCGTTATAGTTATAAGCTGAAAAAAATTGAAAATAATAGTGTTATTAGAACGTTGGATGCAGCAAATTTAAAAACAAAAATAAAATTTAGTTGGCAAAACTTACTATTTTTTAAACTTTCTCAAAATTCAGTAAATTACGTTAGACGTTCAAAACAAACTTCATTAGAACGAAAATTGTTCGTTCTATCCGATGGTGCATGGATTGTTTCTCGACGATCATTAGGAAAGATACTACGGCCGTAAGCGTGCCAAAAATGACCCGAAAGAACACAAAATATTAAATAAAATAATTTCTATATTAAATTTTAAAATTCCGACTTCGAGGTGCATTCAGTCACCATTACGACTACCTGTGTGCCCAATTTCATGGTTGTAAGTGCGATAGATTCGTCTGGACATCGCACACACACACATAAACATTGCCTTTTACAAGTATAAATTAAACGTCCCGTAACAGTACTTGGCAATTATGGCAACATTGCCTTTTATAAGCATAGATTAAACGTCCCGAAACAATGCTTGGCAATTATGGCAGCATTGACTTTTATAAGCATAGATTAAACGTCCTGTAACAATACTTGGCAATTATAGCAACATTGCCTTTTATAAGTATAGATTAAACGTCCCGTAACAGTACTTGGCAATTATGGCAACATTGCCTTTTATAAGCATAGATTAAACGTCCCGAAACAATGCTTGGAAATTATGGCAGCATTGACTTTTATAAGCATAGATTAAACGTCCGGCAACAATACTTGGCAATTATGGCAACATAGCCTTTTTATAAGCATAGATTAAACGTCCCGTAACAATACTTGGCAATTATGGCAACCTTATTACTTGAATGCAGTGGCGTAACTGCAATTTTTGCCGCCCGGGGCGAACTTGCAATATGCCGCCTTTCCTAGTTACACAGGGCACATAATCCCCCACAAATCTATAATATAGAACAGAAAGTGCATGTGTCTCTCTTCGATCGGTCACAAGAACTCCTCCAAAACGGTAGAAACATGAAATTCGCACATGACATTCTGGGGTGCATTTATAGATCAACTGTGCCATTTTCAATTTTCAGAATTAAGCGAATCTTAAGATATTAAATTAAATAAAGCCAATTTTCGGCTTTTTTTCAACAGCTTTTCTCCGAAAACTTTTAAAATCCATATATTGCACAATCATGAATTAGACACCGTCTTAAAGAGCAGAAAATTATCTTTTTAATGATCCCAACTAGAAATGTCCTACGTTCTTGTTCCCTAATTTTAATAAATATTTCAGAATTCATTTCGAAAACAATTTGCAACAGTTCCTTTTATTACTGAAGTTAAATTGAAACCAATTTGTTGTTTTATCAACCCTTTATCCAAGCACATCACCATAAATTGTTTCCTCCCGAAAGATGAATGGGCCCCATTACAGCGTCATCGTGATCAAGACCACATCAAGCCTAAGTTTGGGGCTGTCTCGTTCATGTTCGACTAAAATTTTGGGTTTTCAGAGCCTTATATCCAAACGTTATCTTGATGAAACTTTTCAGACACATGGAATGTGGTCACCTAAACTGTTAGATTTCTGCATTCTTTTGCCGCAAACTGCATTTCGTTTCACATTTTCGTAATTTCATGACTAATGTGTAGAATACTAAATATCTTTTTCGGACACCCTGCATAAAGAACTACTTTTTACCATCATTGTTCTCAAAAATATCTTTGGACGAACACGAGCTAAAATTTAAATCTACCGTTACTTACCAGTCATGGCCGTAAGTGCAGAAGTAGAACTTTTCTGGGTGTTTATTCGATAAAGCAGTGGAAGAATAAATAGTAAAGCCCACGAAGTGAAAAAGAATCTTTTTTGGTGTTTAACTACGATTCCGAGAGTTAGGTTGACCTGTCCTTTCACAATTTCATGACTAATGTGTAGAATACTAAATATCTTTTTCGGACACCCTGCATAAAGAACTACTATTTTACCATCATTGTTCTCAAAAATATCTTTGGACGAACACGAGCTAAAATTTAAATCTACCGTTACTCACCAGTCATGGTCGAAAGTGCCAGAAGTAAAACTTTTCTGGGTATTTATTCGATAAAGCAGTGGAAGAATTGTAAGTCCACGATGTGAAAATAGAATCTTTTTTTGGTGCTTAACTCCGATTCCGAGGTTGAATCTCTCTTTTCACATAAATATTTAAAATTTACATATATCTCTGGAGAGGAAATATGGATAATAACTACTACGTAATTAGAAAATAATTTATGGGAGAATCATGAAGAGGAAATGGCATTAAGATTTCAAGAATTAAAATTTCAATATTTGCATTAGTTCCTATGAGAAAGTAAAAAATATTAACAAGAGAATTCTGCTTTATATGTGAAGGCTTTTTTTCTTTGCTTGTTTACAACGAATTGTAAAGACCAGAAATGAATGACTTCACGTTTCCAAATACAGTAAATACACTGAAGAGCCAAAAAAACTGGTACACCTTCTTAATATCGTGTCGGGCCCCCAAGAGCACGCAGAAGTGACGCAAAACGCCGTGGCATGGACTCGACTGGTGTTTGAAGATATCCTGGATGAAATTCACACCATGAATCCTGCAGGGCAGTCAACAAATCCATAGGAGTGGGAGGTGGTGGAGATCTCTTCTCAACAGCATGTAGCAAGGCATCCCGGATATCTTCAATAATGTTCATCTCTGGGGATTTAGGTGGCCAATGGAAGTGTCTAAAGTCAGAAGAGTGTTCCTGGAGCCACTTGGTAGCAACTCTCGACGCGTGGGGTGTCGCATTGTCCTGCTGGAATTGTCCCAATCCGTCGGAATGCACAATGGACATGAATGAGTGTAGGTGATCGGACAGAATGCTTAAGTACCTGTCACCTGTCAGAGTCGTTTCTAGACGTATCAGGGGTTCCATATCACGCCAACTGCACACGTCCCATACCATCACAGAGGCTCACCAGATTGAATAGTCCCCTGTTGATAAACAGAGTCTATGGATTAATGTTGTCTCCATACTCGTACACGTGCATCCGTCCGATACAATTGGAAACGAGACTCGTCAGACCAGGTAACGTGTTTCCAGTTATCAACTGTCCAATGGTAGTGTTGTCGAGCCCAGGAGAGGAGTAAAGCTTTGTGCAGAGCAGTCAACAACGGTACACGAGTGGGCATTCGGCTCTGAGAGCCCATATTAATGACGGTCGGTTGAACAGTTCGCACGCTGACACTTGTAGATGTCCCATCATTGAAATCCGCGGCAATTTGAGGAAATATTGTACGTCTGTCTCGTTTAAGGATTCGCGTCTGACGTCAATGGTCCAGTTTTTCAAGGTCTTTTTTCCGGCCGCACCGATGGCGGAAATTTGATGTTTTACCGGATACCCGATATTCACGGTACACTCGTGAAATGGTCGTACGCGAAAATCCAAATTTCATCGCTACTTCGGAGATGCTATGTCCCATCTCTCGTGAGCCGATTATAACTCCACGTTCAGTCACTTAAATCTTGAAAACACGTCATTTCAGCATATAATACATTTGTCAGACATCTGTTGTCTTATATAGGCGTTGCCGACCGCATCGGGTTGCGATGATTGGTTGAATATCTCCGTTATTTGCAAATGCACGCCTCCGCCAGCTTTAGTTGGGGGGGAGGGGGGGGGGCTCTTCAGTGTATAAGAAGGGTCAATATGAAACTAATTAACTGCAATATGATCATAACTTAAAAAGAACATAATTAACTACAATTTTCAGAATTAAATTAACTATAATTTTCAGAATACGTGTAAAACGAATCCTGAAAATTCCCTCAGTTTTGCAAAAGTACTTCTATCCAAAATGGTGGATAAAAGATGTCCGTAACTTTTGACGTAAGTGATGCTTTCCTGCATATCCAGTGAAAAACCATCATTTATTAATTCTGGAAAAACCTATGAACTCTGCAATGATGGCTGTTTCGATTTGTATCCATGTTTAATCAATAAAAAATTATAAATTAGCTGAAACTGATTTTATTGAATTTTAATTTAGGAAATTCCTTTTATGAGTCAATAATTTATATATATATATTTATATGCCAATTTTTTTTATTCTATTATTAGTTTATTGTCAAGTAGTTATTGGTAAATGAGATATAAACTTCCTAAACGGGGAACCTAGTATTTCGCACATTTTTTAATCACCAATGTTCTCAAAAATATGTTTAGTTTAACTTAAATTACAGAATAGATATTTAATGCTGAATGGTTAATGAATGAATGGTTTATGACGTTCAGTGCAAGAAGTTTTTCGAGGCGTTAGTTTGATCACGCAGTTTCGTGAATTCCCAAAGTGGGGAGAGATTCCTGTTTGTTGTATGACTCCCATTCCGATCAACAGGTTGGACCTATATTTTCACATACAAGATTAAAATTATCAAATATCAATGGATCTGAAATAATAATTCAACTGCTGCGTTTAGCTCAAATATAATCTGTGGATCGTTATTTCTTCGTGTCAAGAGCAAATTCATATGAAATGTATAAAGAAAAGTAGAAAAGACACATACTTTTAAAAAAAACCAGATATATTTATTTGTCAGATATAACAGTGGGAATATGCTGAGTCATCCATTCTTAATGGCCGTAAATCTCTTTCCAAATTTTCATATTCACGCCGACGTGATTCCAGAAGTTCTGATAGATATTTGTCAGAATAAAGGTTTGCAATTCTCTCTAGTTCTTCGAAATCACTTAGGTCTTTTTCTAAATAGGTTTCAGTTTCCAAGTATTTAGTCAGGTATTCGGCGCATCTTCTCAGCAGCTCTTCCATTTCATACAAATGTGCAAATTTGTAAACATTCACAAGTGCACCAAATTCGAAATTCGGTAACGTTCCGCTTGCTAAGAAGAACAACACTATTTTGAAGGTCTCACCGTCCACATTTGGGAGTTCAATGCGATTCTCTTGCTGTCCTTTCAAGGGAACTTCTACGCACTGTCTGATCAAAGAAGAGGCTTTCAGAAATCGGGCCCCCACACTGTCCTGCCGTTCGTCGAGGGAAAGAAGAAACCTGTCGGGACGAGCATCGAATGTCCAAACGTGTTCTGTAATGCCTTCTTTTGATTCGGAACTGAACAACGTATCGTACGAAAGAGTACAACCGAATTCCATTATTAACTTATGGAATTCTGATGAAGTAATTACCCGTGATGTGAAGTCAAATACTGTGAAGGTTCCGCTCGGATCTGCCGTTTCAGCACCGTTTTCGAAGCACACTCTCCGCGGTATCGATCGGAAAAACGCCCGGAAAGGCCATTCCCTAAAACTCTCAGGTGGGCAACTAGGCGACACCCCAGAACATGTCAAAGAAATGTCGCAGCGCAATGTCAAAACGTCTTCGGGAAGAAATTCATCCGCTCTGCTGAGAATAAAAGATCTCTCCAAATATTTTGCGTAGCTCAATTGTTCATTCTGCAGAATCTCTGTGTCATAATCTATATGAAAAGATTTAGGCAACCTGGAATGGCCATCTGTATCGATGATACTCACAATCATCGATGAAACTGCGTTATGTAAACTAACAAATCCTTTATTTTCTTCTATATCAGGCTGGACTATTAGCCAGCCTTCAGTTTTTTTATTAACTCCGTCAGGACAAACTGAGACAGAGAAGGTGATTCCATAATCTTGGTTTGCATTATTTTCAATGGGTGTAGCGTACATCCTTTCCTTGTTTGTATGGAAGTTTTCTATTCTAATTTCCACAGAAGTATTAATCGCAAATCCCTCTTCTTTTGATGTGGCAAACTCCATTTTCTCAAAAGAGCGGAACGTGCTTTAGGTATTTGGGATCCTTTTGAAAGATTTCTTTACACCTAAAAGTAGACAAAAGTTGAGGTAAAAAAATAGTTGTGCAATAAAATAAATACTATACATTAGATCAGAGGCTCCCAACCTGTGTACCCTCGGGGAAATTTTAAAAATATTTCAACTCTACATTTTGACCGAGGGAAGCGAGATCCGTTTCAACACGACCGTTCGGGGTTTCGTCTATCAGAAAATTTGTTTGTTACGCTCTGTGAACACCGATAGAAACTGTTAATTTTATTTTGTCAATACCGATAAAAGCAGACATTTAAAAGTAATTCTGAGAACACTTATAGCTTGTACAAATAGATTGTATTCAAAATAAAAAGTGCCAAACCTTCCAAGAATGCGGGGCAGTGGTGGTCTTGTGGTAAGGTCTTGGGTTCGAGGCTGAAGGGTTCCAGATTCGAGACCGGATTCCACCGAAGAACCACTGTGAAAGTGGTTTGATGCACGCTTAATGCGTAGGGGCCGAATGGCTTCCCGCTGGCGTGGCCTAGAAGTTTAGATAGGGATGCCGGCTCAGGTGTCATCCTCTTCATCTGACTACGGATAAACATTACGAGGTCCATCCCAAAATAGTTTGTCCGTTGCTTTAAAACGGGACATAAATATAAGAAAATTAAATTTCAAAACTGCAACAAAGTGCAGTTCTTCGTTTTTTTCTAGACGCGGGAGGTCTACTGACTACAAAACTACTATTGCTATACGGTACAATTCTGTTGAGAGATGAAACGCTTTCCAGAAATTTAAATATTTATCCGCAAAACCATTGCATTCTACCACCGCTCTTACATCTAACAAGGGTAAAAGACAGGGAAAAAATCTTTGCTGGAACGTTCCTCACAGAAATGAAATTCTAGCGTTGAATTTAAAAATATCTCATTTATATTTTCTTCCGACCACTTCCTGACCCCCATTAGAAAATGATATTCCTAAGAATGCCAAAATGATTTCGAGGTAAACATTTCTTTTTGCTTCTTTTTTAAATAAAGCAATCTGACTGCGGATGCTGAAGGCATCAACATGATCAGTAGACTTTTATCCCTTTGACTCCTACGGGACATCTACATCCACTGGCCGTGAAGTCAAATGGAATCACATCTCGAGAAAGGTCTCCAAAACTCGGTTCCTAAAAGAGATAGGACTACAATTCTTGCATTTTCAAAAACCTTCATATTGTCGCAAAGTTGCCGAATGTGTCGCTAAATGTTCGCCATTTGTCGCCAAGATCGGAAGTCAAAGGCTTCCATTCCATTGCGAAACTCTGTAAATCCATCTTTCGTCCCATAAGACGAACATCACACGAAAATAACATTGCAGATTCGAACATTATAGATGTGATATTTATTGTGTAATTTAATTAGATATTAATTGGTAAACTCTTTTATGCCAAAAGAATATTTTTACACATTTATTCTACTCTATTCATGGTGTTTAAAAAAGACGTTGCCAAAATAAAAAGGCCAATTCAGGCATACGAAAATAATGCGCAATCGCCATCTGGGGTCAGCAGATGAATTTAAAAAACGTATTAGAAAAAACGATCTACATTTTATTTAAGAACAATATTACTACAGTTTATGCTTAAAGCTGTTTCCAAATGCACTGACAATGCATTATTGTAACGACGCTGCATTGAATTCTCCATCTTCACAAAAATACCAGCTATAATCTCGAATATCTCTTGCTGCCTCAAACATTTTTCGCAGTAAGTCTTTCTACCAAGAAATAAGTGTTGCATACAACGACTCCATTTAAAAAACCTCTTAACGGAGATTCTATGGGGATCAAATCTGGCGATCTAGAAGGCCCTGCGATTGGTCCTTCACGACCAACCAGCGTCCAGGAAAGGTGGCCTGCAGATGTGTTCGAACTTCAAACTGGTTCTGTGCCTCTGGTGAAACGTGCGGAAGCTCCGTTGTACGGAAACCAAAGTCACGATGCTTAGACACAGATACAGCATTTCTGGCAAAGTGCGAGATTGCTTTAAGGTAGGGGGTCCAAATATTGCTCACTTAAGACATTATTTTATTAAGAGGAATAATTCACGTGTAATTTACCAAAAGATTGTACCAATCTATTATCTGGATTGATGATATCATGAGGGAATTTAAATAAGAAAGGCATAGGTATTGAAAAAGCCTATGGTCAGGAGCAAAAAAAGAACGTAAATTTACTAAAATATTGTTAATTTTCAATTTGAGAACAATGTTTGCAATTCTACTGAAGGGCAATTTTTATAGGATAGAATATCTGGTAAAAATTTCAGACCGATATCTGCATTATTTTTTGAAAAATTTTTTCTGAAAAAACCGTGTTGCAGAAAAATGCCTATAAGTACTTTTCTAACAATCCGAATTCGAGGGGATGAAGCAGATCCTATTCTTAAAGTGTTCTTTCACAAGTTCAAAGGTGGGCTTACACGAGGCCAATACATGCGAGCCAATAAATTCACGCCTGCTCTTGAAGAAGCGAAGAGAGGATAACGTATGCGCAGAAAGGATAACGCATGCGCAGAAACAGTAGAGAAGGCATATTTTTGTCCGACGGGACACCGAATGCGAGAGCAACAGACTTATGATGTAGTCGAATTATTCTTGCAGAAGCGAAACAGTCAGTCGTGATTGACTGTATTACTGTAGGGAAAACTGAAGTTCCCTTCGAGTGGGTTAGAAATGGTACCTCTGAATAGGGGGATTGGGTTAGGGAAATTGAGAGCATGAGATTGAGGGGGTGAGCATGGGCAATTCTGAAGAAGTAAATGCGCTAATTGGGTCAGATTTCATATTGAAAATTCTAAAAGATGCGATTCGTAGCAACGGATAGTGTGTTCGGATGTGTAGTTCAGGTATACGAGAGAGATCTAATTGTTGTAAAGTGCCAAACATAAACACCTAGAATTAAAATAAGTATGATTAATTAAACAATAAAATGAATAAATTTATACAAAAACTGCTTGAGATATTAAAAATATGGTGTAATTATTATATAAAAGAAAATTAACGGATAAAAAATTGAATTGTGTAGTAAGTTTTTTTAAATTATAAATTATGATAAAAATTATCTCACTAAAAATATGGCCATAAACCTTTTCATTTAAACACTATTTTTAATACTTTTGTTTTTTAAATTTCTGAGCTCACAGTTCAGGCTTCCTTTTATGCTTCGGTCTGTTGTTTTCCTCCATTTTCAAAATTTTTTGTATTGCTCTCTTTGATGGGGGCTTTTCATTATTTTTTACCCTGCATTGCTATTTTCTTACTATCAAATTCATCCTGGTAGCATTTACTTGACGACTTTAAATTTTTGCACATGTTACTATTAATAGCATCATGAAAAAATCTTTTTTCTAAAATACTCAATAGCAGACAGCTCTTTGCTCATCATTTTGAATTTAATACTCTAAATTGAAGCATATATTTCAATATGCATTCTTCCTGATCTTTTATCTATCAGATCTGACATCATGATGAAGATGCACACGGCGCGCAGTTTTTGTTTGCGCACTACTCGTGTCTTTTGCGCACCCCACCCCCTCCAACAAATTAACAAAAATTTTAATGCCGATTTGCATCGATCTCAAGAATGGTAAAATTCAATGCCGAAATCGAAAAAGCTGAGATGTGTCAGGTTTGAATGAAACGTGCGAGTAGCAACGGATTACTTTCAACAATGCAATTTTTCTCTACGTCGCATGAGATGCGACGTCGACTAAAAAGGGGTTAAAAGTTATAAACGAGGAATTAAACTATGAAAGAGTTAAGGATCTAGGAGAATTGGAAGCGATAGGTATAAATACTATAAAGGAAATATCTCATTCAGATTTAGAAATTCTAGAAACATTGAACAAAACACAATGTATGGAAATAGCAATAGCAGAAACAGTTAGCTTACCTCGTCTAAAATTCTTGGGAGCCTTTGGTTTCAGCTCGACTTTGTTTTTACCTGAATCGTTAATAAAGGAAAGTGACATTTTTCTTTGGAATGATTCGCAAATTTGCTTACTTTGGATCAAGGGTATTTCACGACAATGGAAACAATTTGTCCAAAATAGAGTCAACGAAATTAAGGAGGTAAATTTAAGACTGTGAACAGTTACTTTTGCGATGGGAAAACTAATTCAGCTGACAAGCTCACGCGTCAGCTGAATTAGTGAATGAATAGTGGCATAACCGTTCAAAATCTCATGACTGACGAAACTTGGTGGACAGGTCCATCATGGCTATCAGAGCTCGATATCCCAGCTAGGGAAACGACATTCACTGCTGATAAAGAATTAGTTGAAGAAGAAAGGAGGAAGGTAGTCATGACTTTGCAAATGGACATTGAATTAAAAAAAGACTGTATATGAACATTTGTGAACCCGAAATGCAAAGTTATTTTGGTAGGGAAAAAAAGGTATAAAATGGCAGTACATTGTTTTTAACCGTGAGGAACATTTTAGAAAAAGCATTAGTTTCCTTTGAGGAATTGCAAACTATTTTGGCCGAAACAGAAGGTATAAATAATCCATGCCCATTAACATACAGAGTGGTGCCCACTTAAATAAGGGCCACCCCCCTTAACTTCAGAAAGACGACAGCTTTAGTCATGAAAGTGGTGCCTAGGTATAGTAAAACGTCTATGCGCTTTGCGATGAGCCCACTTACAGCGCCACCTGGTGGCAAACTCCGGTTTTAGAGATCCAACCTCGAAAACGGTGCAAAATGGGGAGAAAATGTCCATTACAAAGTTGTGGAGGGTTATCGATTTAGTACAAAACTCTGAGTACATTAATACACAGAACAGAACGCTTAAAATGCACATTTGTTCGTTCGCATTTTCCGAAATTAAGACGTCACAAGACATGGACAAAAAAAGAAAATGTTATTTTTCGGATAAAAAATGGCCCCATTATACTTTTTCGTGTGGGAATAACTCAAACAGCTGGTGTATGCGACCTTTCCACCAACATTGCAGGTCTTTTGATGACGCATTATTGTTGCTCGTGCTAGCGCACCAACCATATGCTAAAACGTTTGCAAAGTGGAATTCAAACAAGGGCTCAAATCTGTATGGTTGATGACTGAGAGCACTTTGAACACCGAAAATAAAAGTATCTTGTGTAACTAATTGTTTTTTCTCTTTTCAACCCGCTTTGTGACGTCACAACTTCGGAAATCGCGAACAATCAAATGTGCAATTTAAGCGTTCTGTTCTTAGTATTAATATGCACAAGGTGTTTTTTTATTAAATCGATTACACTCTACAACTTTGTAATTGACATTTTTCTGCTATTTTGTACCGTTTTGGATATAGGAACTCTAACTCCGAAGTTTGTCACCAGGTGGCGTTGTAAGTCGTCTCATAGCATAGACGTTTTACTATAGTCTAGTCAATGGACATACTAAAAGTCCCCGCCTTTTGGATGTGCGCAGGGGGTTAAAGAGGGACGTTTTCAGTTTTTCTCAAATATCTCAAAACTATGGATCCTAGCAAAAAAAACTTAATTATAAAGTTAAACTACATTAAATTTCCTACAAAACTAGTCCTAAATTTTTTGTAGAATGAAATTGTAGAAGATACAGGGGGGTTTAAAAGTGAATATTTCAAAAATTCCATATTGTAATGGTAAAACCAACTAAAAGTGCTGAAACAACAACCCTCAGAAAGACCTCATGCCTATACAATAATTATACAAGGGTAGTATTGCATGTGTCGAGAGTAGTGGGGTCGACAAACCTATTTGATGAACAGTCCTGCTCCCTTCCTCCCCTCACGTCCGTTCCCCTCCACTAGATCCCTTCTGCTCAGTCTTTTGGTTCTGTTAACGCTCCAAATGAGCGTATTTAGACAGTATAATCTAAATCTACATATCTATGCTCAGTTTAACTTAAAAGCTCGCAACTAGTCTGTCACAGTTTGACAGAAACAATTTCTTGCCATTGAAGAAATAAGACCAGGCATGTTCAATTACTAATACAGAAAATGGCTGCTGTCAAGAAATTATTCTTATTTTTATTCAGAAATGGTAAGAAGTTATTCAAATCAAATTGAATATCAAAAAGATCCTACCTTTTCTGTCGACCCGGGGAGAGCATGCGACGAATCTGCAATAAACTTTGTTAATCCATTAGATTGAATCACTCACGACGGAATAATACACGCTGAATCCTGCTTTCAAATTTAAAAGGCATTATATTGACTGAATTTGCACATAAATCACAACACAGCACTAACACAGGTACATGAAGCTAGAAGCGAAAGATTGGAAGAGAGCAGTAATGGCGTAAGTTTCAGTTTCACATCAAGAGTTTTAGTTTCAGTTTCGAGGTAACCAGAAACGCCCTCTGGAAGAGCAAGTCCGGACTTGATGGAAAGTCAGAGAGTCACGTGGTAGAGGGTAGTTCAGTCTGTTTTGAACAGCTGCTAAAGGAACTGAAACGAGAGTCGCTA
This sequence comes from Araneus ventricosus, assembly GCA_013235015.1. Taxonomy (NCBI): domain Eukaryota; kingdom Metazoa; phylum Arthropoda; class Arachnida; order Araneae; family Araneidae; genus Araneus; species Araneus ventricosus. Next base: position 13,162 of record BGPR01017287.1, on the reverse strand, counting down.
CAGGGGTTGCTGATACTTATATTGTGAGATCTGGGTTAGAGAAAGCAACTTCTCATCCCAAGCGAAAGACGTAGACCTAGTCGTGTTACTGATTGTTTTGGCACCACCAGAAAGTAACATTTATTTTATGAAGCCTGGCAAGGGAAAAGTCGAAGCTAAGTTATTTTTTACAAGAAAGCTGCAGAAAGAACTTTCTTTCGCCCAAACCATCCTCCTTCTCCGAGCATTCCGTGGCTGCGACATCACACCAGATATTTATAGAAAAATCAAAGCACTATACTTACATAATTCAAAAATCAAAAACACTGCTAACATTTTTCATAATCCCTCATTCAACACCAGATGCTATCTCACAATCCGGTGAGAGGATGTTCCTAGTATAAAGCCGTTGCTCATGAACATAATTTGAATAACCGTAGATATGAACATTTCTGAAATCATCAACCAAGATCAAAGCTGATCTTTCCTCAATTCCTCCAACCAAAGGAGTAGCGGAGCAACACACGTTTAGCAATGCGTTTCTGTAGGCCTTACACCCTTTCGGGTAGGCCGGACCGGTGTGGGTTTTAAATTTTAAAAAAAAATGTGTTTTTGTTTTGGCACCTTTAATGGTATCTGTACCAAAGGTGCACCTCTAGAAGAAGAGGAGGCGCTCGAACTTGATCATATACTAGAAAAACATGGTGAAATTTAATTACGAGCAAGTGTAAAAATGGGTTATGCATATTTTTATGTACGTATGTATGTATAAAAATAAAACTAACATTTTCAACCATTTACTGTTTTTCAAACTGCTATAATATTCTAAACTATTCATACTAAGAACAATGTGTAGGAATATTTTTGTAGGAAATTTAATTTAGTTTAATTTTTCGCTAGGATCCATAGTTTTCTAGATATTTAAGAAAAACTGAGAAATCCCCCTTTCAACCCTCCACCAGCCGGAGAATTTTAGTATGTCGTTTAGGGCATTCTTCCCAACAACTGTGCCGAATTCCGAATTTCAAAACTACACTTCTTTTAAAAAACATTACAATTCATTGACTGGACTACGATTAGAAGGAAATTTGTGATGGGGAAAGGATGTGAGGGAAGAAAGGGAGCATAATTGTTCATCAATAGGGTTTGTCGGCCCCCCCCCCGCTCCGACACATGCAATAACACCCTTGTATAATTATTATATAGGCATGAGGTTATTATGAGGGTTGTTGATTCAGCACTTTTAATCGGTTTTACCATTACAATAAGGAATTTTAGAAATATCAACTTTTAAATCCCCCTGTATTTTCTAAACTATTGATGCTACAAAAACCACCTAGGACTTTTGTTTGGTAGGAAATTTCATGTAGTTTAATTTTGTAACTGAGTGTTTTTCGATAGAGTCCATAGTTTTCGAGATATTTAAGAAAAATTGAAAACGCCCCCTTTAACCCTCTGACTCCTAGCGGCCCTCAAAATCTTACTACCTTTGTATACGGAGGTTTTGTTGACATATGGATTCGTGAAATGGACTCGTCCGACTTCTCCCTTTTACTCCTCACAGTTGGTGGTCGAAAGCGCACTGGAGCGTGACCTAGGGGTAGAGAGTGGGGTCGCTAGTTGAATGATACAGTCCTCGATGGAGAACATAATGGGATTTTTTCAATTGTTACCCCGATAGTAGGGGTTTATAATATTTTTGTTTTCAATGTAATTTTGCTCAATATATTCAAACAATTTATTTAATTATAAAATAATGCGTAGCACCGTAGTCAGGAAATGAAATTTGTCATGGCTATTTATATTCCTTTTACTAGCTATTTGATAAACTTTTGGATTATAATTCTTCACAATTCTTTTTCACAAAAATGGTATCCCTTTTAAGAGGGATAAATTAACCTGTTGCATCCTAAACTGGTCACCTTCAGAAATGATTAAGAATAAAAAGGGAATATTTAAAACATCCCCTTCGGAATTCAGTTGTGTCCTGTTCAATCCACACTGAACAAGAGAAAATAGGCTCCTTTACAAAGCAATGCTCCCAATTCTATAGCAAAATCTCTCTGACACATGTTCCAGTAATTTTACCACTCCTTACTAGATAAATGATTCTGAAATAGACTGTAAAAGCCAGATGTAGCGTTTTCTTTCCTTGGTCATTTTTAACGCTAATTATAGTGACATTCGGTGATTGATTTGATGGTACATTTTGTAATGACAATGCAACAGGTTAACAGACTTCTTTTCACATAGAGATACATATGTTTCTGTATGAAAAACACACGCTTCTTGCTTAGACTAGGGGAGAAATATAAACAATTTTAAGTGAATTTATTTTTGAGGAAAGCGCAAATGTTTCTAAGAAATAAAATAGAATTGCGAACGTCTATATTTCCTTTGTACAAAAAAAAAAGATAAACTAAAAAACTGAGAGTACTGTAAGTGATTTATATATAAGAGTATAACATATAGATGGAATATAGTAAATGGATTTAACTAACAAAACTGATACACCATTCATTATATCTCACGATAGTTGATTCGAGATTAAAGTCTTTGCGATTAATTGAATTTCAACTAGTATTTTTAATACCTAATTTATAAGAAAAGAATTTTTTGTTAAATAAAAAGAATATAAAATAAAGTAACTTATCAGCAATATAAGCAGCAAACTCAGAAAGTAGTAAATCTACTGTGTTAGATTCGGTGGGTTTTATCATATTTTAAAATTGTTTGAGGTAAAATATTTTAGTCGAAGCTATTTTTATTTTTTTCTAAATGTTTATTTCGCCGGTAAAAATTCAGTAAAGTTTTTGATTTTTTTTTTTTTAGATTTGCTAAAATTTAATGAATTGACTAAACAATGTTTCTGACAATTTCCAATTTTCCAAATCCTAAATCAGTTTGGAAAGCTTTTCGAGTGAATGTGTTTTAATTATTGGCCCCTCAAATGTCACGTAGGAAAACATCAACCCTTACTTTTTTCTAAAAAATGAAGTTAAATCACTGATATATGATTTTATAATATGACTCCTTATCGCTTAGAAATAAAATTTAATATCTTTATTTAACATGTTATTGACCAAGCCATTTACAGCATTGTTTTAAGAAGAAACAAATTTAATAAAAACAAATTTTAAATGTACACTTTTCTTTAGTTGTATATAAGTGAAAAAGCATTTTATTTTAATTATTCCTTACTGATTGATCTTTTTAATTCATTATTATAAATATTATGTAATCTTGAAATAATTTTAACACAAATTTGCAATTATGAAACACCCCTTATAAGGAATTGAAATTTAGTTCAGTTAATCGATTGATTTATAATTAAGTTATAAAAATATAAAAATTGTTGTATTGTCATCGAGAAGAAAAATTACAAGAAATTTTAGAAATCAAGTACATTACCAATAAAATTTAGCACAGCTTGCGAGTGTTCTGTTTTTGTTTGTTTATATTTAAAATCTTGAATGCTTCAATCAAGCCCAGTGAATCAAAAAATTGTATATTCATGAGTAAATCATTTTAATTATATTTTCTGGAGTAAAAGTTAACCCCTTTTTAAACGAATCATTGTTAATCTGTTGACGTTCAAAATGATGATGATGATGTTTGTCTTCATTACAAGAAATTCGAAGAAAAACCTACTCTACTAAATGAATTTCTAAGACATTTAAATTTTTATACAGTATTCTTAGCTTTAATATTTTTCATTCAAATAAACACAGATTTAGTAAAAAATATAACAGGTTAAAATTATTCCAGAATCTTATTTTGAAAGTTCAGCGTGTAATTCTTTCTGTAAACATTTGAAGCTTCCCGCAGGCGAAATCAATTCATCACTGTCAACCATGAATAGCAGACGTTTCCCCTCCCAGAGGAAACCCTTGTGGAAAATCCGCTTTACTACCGAAACCCCTTGTTTGACCCTTGTCCGCCCGAAAATCCGCCTGGCTCGTATAGAACCTACCAAGCCGGCTGGGGCGGGTGTCGTAGTGAGAGTGTTAAACCCCCTGTACCCCCTCTGGCGGGGACTTTTAGTATGTCGTTTAGGACACTACCCCTAATAACTGTGCCAAATTTCAAAACTATAGCATTTTTTTCTATTTGTCGATTTTTGGCCTTCGTTTGGCTGGACTACTACACCTAGACACAACTTTAATGACTAAAGCTGCCGTCTTTCTGAAGTTATAAGGGGTGGCCCTTATTTTAGTGGGCACCATGTATGTTTAAAACGAAACATTCTTTCTCATTCCTGCTAACTTTCTAACTGGAAGAAGATGAACTGTCTTACTGAATTGGTCAGGCAATAGAAATTTTGAATTATTTTAAAGTTTAAAAGAAAATAATCAAAAGATTTCTGTATCAGGAAGGATATTAAACAGTTTTTGGGAAAAGTGGAGTATTTTTCAGTTAAAAGGTGCAAATTTTAATAAATATGTAAATGTAAAAATTGAATTTAATGTAAAAGATGTAGTTTTAAAAGGTGAGAAGATCCCTAGGCAACTGTGGAGCCTAGGAAAAGCCACTGACGTGACAGCAAAGTAGGATCTGCAACTATTTAAACAACCATAGGTATAATGAAACGTCCTATACAGTTGTTATACAACCTTGAAATTATGTCAAATGAGTAAGTTACACATTTACTTGATTGAAAATAAAAAAAAATTAGGCCGAATACCGAATATTCGGTAGCCGAATATCTACTTTTTAAAAACATTTCCCCTTTGATGATGAAATAAAATTATTCTTCAAATTTTAAATGAAAAAAATTAAAGATTAATAAAACTGATCTTTTTACTGTTTTTTAGTGCTTTTATTAAACATTAACACTTTGATGAATTGTTTTGAAGTACTTTAAACACTTCCAACAATAAAACAATGTGGCTTTCACAAATCTAAATAAATTATAATAGTTAAATTTTATCTATGGATACATGAGATTATATTTTTAAGATTTTTATTTTTTATTAGAAAATTTATTCAAATCTAAAAAAAATTTAAAACTTGCTTGTCACGCTTTTTATCTTTCACTCAACTATAACAAATTTCTTTTCTTCCAAGCCAGAATGTCCTTTAAAATATATTCTTCTTTACTTCTACTTAGTATACCAGTAAAACATTTCTCCTTTTCTTTAAAAGTTATTTAACCTCACAATGCTCACTCTCCCCCTTAAAATTGAATAAATGTTAGAAGAGTTTTTGATAATAAGTGTACTGAAATGTAATTCTACAATATTCTTTATTAAATATATATTTTAAAGAATTATTATCCTGAATTTATTCGGCCGAATATCTGTTTAGTATCGGCAAAAGGTTCCTCTTAGGATCGCCAACTCTCTGCCGCCAAGAATGGAGAGGAGAGGATATTTGTTTTGGTTGCGCAACGATTTTAACGAGTGAGATGTGCGCATGCGCGGAAATTGATCTGTTCATCGGTGTTTTGCGTATGACGCGATATTACGATTCGTTTGGATTGGTTTGTTCCGTTTGATGTGATTGGTCGATTCAATCGAATTTGTTTTGGCGGTTTGATTTTCGTCTGATTTTATTTCGTTACGTGCGCTTCGTACAGCTGTTGTTGATTATGGCATTGGTTCCCTTTCGAAATGTGTGGATCAGGGATTGATAGCAAGCGGATACCTGTGTCCTAAATGTAAACAACAATTAAAATAGGTATGTGAAGTTTTAACTACACTTTTCTCGATTTTGAACATTTTTCAGTCACTTTTAGGTTCAGAATTGTGTATGTTATTCTGTGTTTCCGCTTCTCAATGAATTAGCGAAACTTCTGTGTCCCGCTTTGCAGAAAGCGAAGCCGCTGATGTTTTTTTAAGTTAAAAAAATGCCCGGTAAGCGTTTGAAATGCCGAAGGCATTGCGTGCTCAATCGCTCCTTTTCAAATGAAGCATGCGCAGTACAGCAATGAAAACCGCACTGCGCATCCCAAACAGTGTTTGGTGCCAGCAAATCAAATTGCGCCAAGAAAAATTGGCGAGAAGCAATAGGGCAACGTAGACTGAAAGTTTACACAGGAAACTTTCAGTAACACAAAAATCTTTTAATGTACCGTTAGCCAACTTTAATCTATATATATTATTACGCGAAGGAAAAACTTTGTACCCCTTTTTAAGCAGATTGCGCACTCGGAGGAGTGCGAGATTTGGCATAGTTAAAGTTCATATGGAGAAGGAGTGCAGAAAGATAAAATTTATGTTTAATATGTGCTACATATACATTAAATTAAATTAAACATTCATTGCTTACGTTCATACACTGTAAAAAATTAGCAGAGTAAATTTGGAGTGAATGATTTTGTAATTGATTTAATCCCCCCGCAGTGAAATCCACTCCAAAAGGGAGCTTATTCAGATTATTTATAAAAAAAATTTATTTTTAATTTAAATTTTATATAATTTGAAAAAGATAGGCAAATTAAATGTGTAGCCTTGGCGAAAACTGGCCAGTATAGCAACAGAAAAACCCCAAGGAAATGTCAAAAAGCGCGTTATTGTTTTTCAAATATGACTTAGCCAAGCTGTACCCTATTTTTCCTATCGTTTGTAGTTTTCAAATAATTCGAAAATTCATGCATAATGACGTACTTGCACACGCTCGCAGCTGACGTAATAGAACAAAATTCAAAAAAATTATATGCAATTATTATAGAGGTATACTCTTTGACAAAAGAACTCAATATCGTACAAACTTAAAAATTTAATGAATTACGGTTGAATTTCGATCGCCAGGCGACCTCTAGTATTCATTAATCTTCTTTATATATATGAACTGAAACCACGAATAAACAAATATGATACATTTTATATTCTGTGTTTTTAAAAAATGAATGGTCCACTTTGTCACTAGTTACTAAAAAAAATAAATATTAAAAAAAGTATAGATAATTATAGATTTAGAGTGAGTGTAATATAAACTTTAATATGAAGAGAATATGTATGCATTTTTTTCAAGCACAAAAAGAATCAGTAATTTGAGAGTAAACATTCAAAATTTACAAAAGTGGTCCATTGTACCCTGGTCTCCCCTAAATGTTGCTAATATGAGGTTAAATAAAATATTTTTTCCCAAAAAAAAATTAAACATTTTTTTATTTTTAAAAATTTAATTAATTTTTTCTAAATAAAATTTTTAAAAAATATTAATTTGGTCATGTTATATATTTTATAAAAAAACTGAACAAAATGATACAGATAAATCTGTAATTTCAGCTCTCTAGGTCAAACAGTTTTCGAGTTACAATCGTTTAAAGATTACGAAATTTTCAAAATTTTAAAGATTCATAACTCGGACACAAATCATTTAAATAATCTAAAAAATTGTATTTTGCATTTAGTGTACTAATAGTACTACTGAGCCAAAAATCAACAAAATCCAAACACATGATGTGTCGGCCATTGGTTGATTTGACATGGAATTACCCTATATGTATTCCAAAGCAACGAAAGGTAGCAATTTCAAGTCGCGAATGAATGATTTTGTTGTACAATTTTATCAGACAGTAATTTATGTTTTCTAAAAATCATGCTATCTTCAACGAGATAAGATAGCACAGCTGAATCAACACAGTTCCGGTAAAGTGAGGCTGTGTATCATCAAAAGTGATGTAGGTAAATACCCAGTGAGTAGGTAAATATTTTTTTGGCTATACCCGGGTATTTACCCAAGGCCTAGATAAATACCCAAAAACTGGGTATTTTGTGAACAATGAAACATACAAAATTTTATAAATACCCGAAAACTTCATATTTTGCGAGGAAAAAAAGTATTTGTAAATGGTGATTCAAAATGAAACATAAAAACTATAAATATCCTAAAACAGGGTATTTTGCACAAAAAGGTATTTGCGAATGGTGATTTGAAATGAATCATATGAAATTTTAAAAAATGGGTATTTTGCAAAAAAAAATTGTAAATGATGATTCAAAATGAAACAAAAAAATAAGTGCCCCCCAAACTGGGTATTTTGTAAAAGGAAAGTATTTGCAAATGGCGATTCAAAATTAAATATAAAAAAATTATACAAATAATACATAGTTTATAAAAATTTTAAATTAAAGTTTTGACCAAATTATATAAAAAAAATGCTATCAGGATTCAGAATAAAGTATTCTAAAACTTAAATGGCATCGGAGGATAATTTGGTTTTCTTGGTTTGAAACTATGACACTCATAATAGAATAATAATTTTTAATACCATTTATGTTATATAGACAGAGCCAGTGATTCCTGTATTCCTTAATTTGCTCACATTGCCGTGTTGGTGGTAAGTCGACTACTCTTGTTTCGATTTAGTGAATAGTTAATCACTTACTTCATGTGTATTAATATTATTGTAAATTTTACCTTTAAAAAGTAAAGAAAAAATATAGAAAAAGTTACCTGATTGGAATTTTTAATGTTAAGAAGGATAAAAGTATCCAATATAAGTACTACAAACATGCCAATGTAAGTACTACAAACATGCCAATGTAAGTACTACAAACATGCCAATGTAAGTACTACAAACATGCCAATGTACACAAAATGGAGGAAACACATAAAAAATACTTCAAAAGTCCTGTTGGATTAAAAAGGGTTCTGAAAGGTATAAAATAGATAATTAGTTTTCTTTTAATCAAATTCAACCATGACAACAACATCAAATTTGGAGTTTGGAAAAACATTTAAGTATTGATGTCCATGATGCAGATAAACCCTACATAACCAGTAAACTGTCCGAGTTTGCGTGTCTAATACATCATCAAATAATACAACATTTTCAGCAACCAAAAAATTCACCTTTCTCGTTGCTGAAATCTTGTTTCAAAGATCACTTACCTTTGTAGAAATTAATATGATTGCATATTACTTTCAGAATGATAAACTTTAAAAAACTGTTAGAACTGAAGCATATACTAACTTTTCATTAACAATGTCTGGTACTTTGACTAATTAATCTAAAAAAGAATTATAAACAATTGCATCTTTCATTTTAGTTTCTATTATCAGGTCTTTATCATTTTAAAGCCAAACTCAATTTTTTTTATTTAGTTAAAATAACTTTCAATTTTAAAAAGCAACAAATACATTATTATTCATTGTAATTGAAAGGATTGTCATTTAAGCCACATATTTTATGTAAAATCCATGATATAGTATTGTGGGTTTTTTAAAATCATTTTTTCAGTTTTTAAAGAATTTAAAAGATTCACATATTACTAGTTGTCATTTTTTTTTACCCTTACCTTAAGCTCATTATAAATTCTACACATATTTATATTATATATATACAGACATATTACACAGCAGTGCCTATATTTTATATGGATAGAGTTAATAGAAAAAAAATACCCAGGTAAATACCCATTTTGGATAATTACTCTTAAAAATAAATAACCGAATATTTTACATCACTGATCATTAATTTTTAAATATGCAATAAAATTAAATGTAATAATAGTACACGATCTAACAAAACCATTTCAGCATTAAAAATAAATAAAATCTATGTTATTTTGTGTTTTATGCTTAGCGGAAGCCATCTACACTGTGCTGTGAGGAAGAGAATTTTATTGAAATAAAGTGGAGCCAAAAGTGACTTCGAATATACTTGCACCAGAGATACCATGCCATGCTAAGTACCCAAATCTTCGTTAAATGAACAAAAATAGGAGGTAAATACCTGATTTCGTTCCTAGTGCCTTACGGAAGAGAACCGATACTTTTGAGTGCTTCTTTAATGTTTTCTCTGCAGTTAATTCAACGAACTTCTAGGCTACAAACGTTTGGCAACTCGCAAGAAATCACGTTGGTTTACTTCACCATATTGCCTGTTGCGTCATAAACATGGAATTTACACGAACGAGCGAAAGTTGACGGAAATGACGTAGTGAATGTATACATTAACTTGCGAGTTGGCGAGGAACTCGTTTGGCTCGAAAGCTGAGGGTGGAGCACGCCAATTCTGATAAACATGAATGCGAGTCGTTTTCATTTCACTCACGTTTGTTGCGAGTGCTGTTGAAACACTTTGTTCACTGTAAACCCAATGTGTGTGTGATTTTATAAGTGAATTTTATCTTATATCACATACAAAAATGAAGGTTTTAGTTCTTGGAGATTCTATGATTGAATATCTAAGTGAATTATTGAGTCAGAGCGAGATTGAAGTCAGAAGTTTTCCTGGGATTCGAATAGAAGGGTTTACGAATAGATTGTCATCTTTCAGTTTAAACTCGTATGATATTATATTGATTCATGTTGGCACAAACAATTCCGTCAGCTTTCGCATTATCGTGGCAGACCCGGAACATAATGGGATCTGGACTGGCTATGGACAATTTTTCTGCTTTGTTTGTTTACATTAAAGTGCCTGTACTACGTAATTCCGGTAAGGAATTACTAAGATTACGGATTCCTAAGTCAATGGAATCTTCAAAGCGAACGTCTAACATACAAGCAGATAAAGAGGTCTATTCTGGTACCCCCGGTTTGGTTGGGTTGGTTTTCCTGGCCGTTAACAACGGAAAAAGTGACGTCTCCCAACCCAACCGGGGGTACCAGAATCATCTAGGCAAAAGTCAAGGTTTTAAATATAAGTAAATAAACCAGAAAACGCGTCCATAAAGGAAGACATCTAACCGCTTTTCTTTAGAATAGGCATGTTCATTGAAACAGACTAAAGCCACTTTCTTCCACTTTGGTTTGTTTTGGGGGATTTCTTGTGGCTTTATGAATGTAGTGCTTATTCTGTTTAAGCTTAATACTTTTTAGAATCGCATTTTAGAGTATGTAAAATATATTCTAACTATATTAGTTACTGCCCAGATAGCAATTTTAGTTTGCAGAATTCTTGTTCTGAAAATCTGCAAGCGTTCAGCAAGTTTGACACGGCAAGGGAGCAAGTTAACGCAAACGAGTTAGTCACCTCGCGTCAGATTTGTCGCGTCAAACTCATTGCAAGCTTTAGCCAAATCAGAGTACAAAGACAACCTCGGATTTGAACCCCCGATATCCCGCTTCCTAAACCTTGTCGTTTTAACCAATCAGCCAGCGAGACTCTGCGAGAAGAAGATAGATTGCTCTAATAGATCGTGGATCTATACGATTTATTTTAAACTGTTTCCTTGATTTCATTAATTTTTAAAATTTTGAGTTGAGAATATGATTTGAAGTCAAAGAGAGAGCGATTTTCGCCAATGACAATGAATGTTTTGCTAGGAGAATAAATTATGAAATTAGGATTCAAAAGTAATTACTTTTAACCCTCTAAGCGATTTACACGTATTTTTCCGTTTCTCATATTGAGTTCAAAAGCAGGTTTTCATGTTCCTATGTATAATTTCTCAAACTATCATGGATAAAATATTTTTAAGATTTCAGAGACTTTATTAAACTCAATAAAGATTCAATTATTCACATTGAAAGCAAATTTTTAAGACTTTAAAGCTAGTACATCAAAATAGCTAACCGCTCAGAGGGTTAAAATGGGACAAAATGTAAGTTATTATTCTTCAACAAACATTGACTGTTTTTAGGTTTAATTTTGTTTATGAATGTTAAAATTTCAATATTAAGAAAAAGGCAATATTTAGTTTTCTTTAAAGTGCGAGTTATATATTTAGTAAAGAGATGGCGAATTTTTCAAAATTTTTTTTATAAAAAAGTTAGTTTTTTTACAAATAATCATTGATTTATTGAATTAATAAAAAGAAGGACGGTCTAGGAGATGCTATTAAAAATTGGATGTTTTTTAAAACAGAGGCAAAGATTATCTGGAAGTGTGCTGTATCATCTTTGCAGCAAACTTGTTTTGCATTCCTGTTGTGAAGTTTGTCATACCAACTTCACAGCAAACTTGTTTTGCAAGTGAGTTGGTCGATTATGCTTTGTTACTTTGCAGGAAGTTTGCTGCAAAGTTGCCACATGAAGTTTGCCATGACAAGCTAATATGAAAAAAAATTAAACTCGCTGCAAGTGTACATGCTATCTGGGTAGTGTTTGTTTGTTTTGGTGCAATTGAGAGTTTTTAAAAGCTGCTTGTTCCGCGTGGGTAAGAATGAAGAAACGGCTGTGGAGAAATCCAATCTTTTTGAATTTATTATCCTTCAGAGCGGTCATTTATTGAGATTGAAGCTTTTCTAAAAAATGCCTCAGCCTAGCAGAGGGGTACTTTAAGAAATATCATCCTGGTATCAGCACACAACTGGAATAAAAATGGAGGCTAAGAGTCAGGGGTGTAGAGGAGCCGGAACGCACCGGAACGGCATTTCGGCACTGTTTTTTCTTTCAAAAGAAAAGATAATAAGAAAAAAATTATGAATACGACCTATAAACAGCGCGATTTTTGTCACCCAGGTTAGAGCGTTCCGAAACTGCTTATTTTGCGACTACAACAATGCTAAAAATTGATATCAGGTTATATAGAATTTTTTAAGAAGAAACGCTTTTAAAAATCTTTCACACTTCCCAGTTATCTCTGTGACTGTTTGAGATTTACGAGTTTACTGGTTGATAAATTTAAGCCCTGATAAGTTTTAAATTTGAAAAACAAAATTTATTTCAAAATATAATTACATTTTTAATCATACAGACAATTGAAGTTTTACCGTTCCTACGAATTTGCAAGACAATATAATAATAATGGTAGAGTACGAAATCGTAAAAATTCGAAAGTTCTGTTCCAGAATATGAAATTGAAATTTGCGAAATCCCACTCTCAAAAGCGATGTACGCATTCGTTTTCAGCCAAACGTCGTTATAAGGATCTCTCAACGGACCGTTCCAGAAGTTCGCTATAACCGTGGGTTCACTAAATACAACTTTTAAAAGATTGGCCACATAAGGTTTCCCTTGATTCTTAATTGCATTCTGTGGTGAACAAATTAATTACTATAAGGATCTCTCAACGGACCGTTTCAGAAGTTCGCTATAACCGTGGGTTCACTAAATACAACTTTTAAAAAATTGGCCACATAAGGTTTTCCTTAATCCTTAATTGCATTCTGTGGCGAACAAATTAATTACATTGAATTACAATTAGTAATGGGCTACAATAAATTAAAATAAATATTTGTTCTTAAAAACTTAAGCAGTTAAATTCATTATACTTACAATTATTTCTGTAAAGAACACAAATAAGTAGTTAATTTTCGTTAAAGAGCTAAAACTAAGCTTGAAA
>BGPR01017286.1:0-32879 GCA_013235015.1 Araneus ventricosus | reverse complement strand
TGTCAACTCAGTTCGCGACAGAGTAAATGACCGGGACGTCCCAGAATCCTTCGCGAGTGCTGTTATCTCGTATGAAGAAGAGACAGCTACGAAATTCAAACAAACAACCATATCTAACAGGAAAAGGTTTTGCTTCATCTGGAAAAAGTCTGGAATAAATCATATATTTGACTCTAGGATTTCTAGTCTCTTCATGTTACGATATTTTCGAGCAGGAGTGTTCATCGTGATTGTACTTTTTTAGGAAAATGCGTATCTGAAAATACTTGAACATAAAATGCATATATTAATACGCATATTGTACGAAGTTCTCTTAAGAAATTTAGAATTAAAATAATGCACCGGTGGATGAAACTATAACTTCTTTTTGAAAAAAGGGTTTTATTTTTAACACTAATAGGCCGGCTTTAACTGAACAACTTTGTTGTCAGACACACAAAAAAAATTGTTTGTTATTACGAATTTAAAAAAAATTAATATAGAAACTACTTAACCACCAATGTTACTCTCAAGTTAGTTTCTTCCGTTTCCGGCGCCATTTTCAGCTGAATTTATTGCTGCATCTGCCGGAATGTCCTGAATGTTCTTCTACAACTGATTAAGATCTACTGTTTGTTCTATTGTAATATGTATTTTATGTTGTATGCTATGAAGTAGTATGATATGTTAGGAATTGTAAAATTTATGAATTCAATATGACACATGGAAAGAAAAGTATATGATGTTGTTGGAATGCGTTCTCTATGAGGTGAAGTCTACGACTATTCCAGTCAGTGGACAAAATTGTTTAAATGGAAAAACATGCTTAGAGAGTCCAGAGGGTAATGCAGTATTGGCGATGGTCTATTCTTCCATCCAACTGGTACAGTTCCTGTAATGGCATCAGAAACAAGCCATGGGGCGGCGTTCGGTAGGGGTGTCCTGTTGTAATCAGTGGATGGGCTCCATGTCACGTGTGTCTTAACGGTGTCTCGTGTTGGTGGGGGCTTCGTAATGACTTTCATCAACTTTCAACCGTGTGCTATTTGCAGGATGGTGAAATCTTTACGCATACTGAACCTAAATCTATGCTTTAATATTAGATACTAAGGCAAGATGGCAATCTTGGTTTCGAAAATGTAGGATACAAGGTACAATTCTTCCCCAAGCGCCTAGCGTCCTATATATAGGTCAGTAATTATCTCGGACCCTAAAAATGAGAATGAAATATTACTCCACGGTTATCTTAATCTTGACGTTTTTAATATAATTTAAAAGAAAGTTACTGAATTCTGTGCTTTAAATTTAGCTGGGCGTTAAAAGTTTAATTTGCAAAAAAAGTGTTCCCAAAAAAATCTACAACGCACCAATGTTTCCTTCATTATTTTAAACTTGCTAGAATATATTACAGGAAACAAAATTTGCATAATATATAACGCATAAATGGATCCTATAACAGCTATCCCACTTAAATAAAAAATAAAATTTTCTTACATAATAAGGTTTATAACATAGAAAAAATCAATACATTTTTGCTACGCCGATCAATACTCCATTTATTCTGATATTCAAATTATATGTCAGCCATAACAAAACAATATGATAAGGCAAGCATGTTAAAATAAATCGGTCTTGACACTTTACTTCGTGCATGTCAGAATTAATTGCCGGTACTGACAATACAAGTTAGATTTTAACATTTACGGAGACACTTCTGCTTAGTCGCAGTTTATTCTTTTTAATTATAGTCAGAGATAGGATGAGTTTAGTTAACAAATTTCAGTTACATTCGACGAAGCTTATACAGTTCAAAATGATGTAAACTTCATTAAAAGTCCTTTTGATTACCTTGCTTAATTTTCAAGTCTCGGTCGCTTAGTTACCAGAAAATGTCACTTAATTTTAAATTAAGCAGAAATTAAGTTTACTTCCCTCGTTTTTGCATTAAAAATTCCGGAATTAATTCTGGAAGGTTGGTTAATGTATTTTATGATGTGAAAGCAAGTTTTGGTCGAAATTGTGTATTTGTCGAGTCGATGTAAGATGATGTTAATGAGAAAAGTTACACCTGCTATAAAAATTACTTTATCATCAAAACATTGGCTTTGCATACATGAAAATCAAATTTTAATATGCTAAGACGTAGCTGAGTAAATTTATGCGAAAGTGATAAACATACAATAGGCCGCTTCAATTTAATTCTTTGAACCCATTATGAATTTGCATAAGAGAAGGTTTGTAATATCACAACACAGCTTAGAAAACGAGCAGCTAGATTTCTACAACTAGCAGCCCTTTTCCTTTCTTCGAACATCGGTAGCAATTGTCTTCGATACTGGAGGATCGCGGGTTCAGAACCCTGTACCATGAGACAACCGTCATGTATGCACTGGTCCGTCGGGTGCACATAACATCCACCTAAGGTCTGACGTCATCCCGCTCCTATCTAGTAAGGAATTTTTGAAAGGAGGCTTAGGTGTTGTCTTCTTGATATGGTAAACATGACGAGATCATCCCAAAATAGCCCTCGCGTAGCTTCAAAAATGATACATTATTTTTTATAACTTTTTATAAATTAAGCCTTTCCCTTTTTCCTGAAACTCTACTTCATGATCAACGGAGTTACCTTCTAATGAAACATTTGAAGAACTCTTATCTAGCTAGAATGGTTTCATTTGGAATTAGTAAAATCTGGACACGCAAATATAATGCTTTGAATAGATAAGATTGTGCTACAAGTACAGCATGTCTTTTTAATTTTGCTCTGCCAGTAGAATTTTGCTTTTGCAAACTGGATAGCTCAAATACTACGCCTAAATAGGAAATCCACTTTGAAAAATCGACGATTTGAAACAATAGAAGAGAGAGAATAAAATTCGCCGTGAGGCTTACGTGCTGTTCCAAAACGGATTCCTTCGATCCATTTCAGCAATAGAAGACACATTTGGCATAAGCGTTGTATAAATTGAGGAGGTGAGTGTTTTGAAGAAAATGAGTCTCGTTAAAAGATTCTAAAAGCAATTATTGATTTATTTTTAAAATTTGGTTTCTTTTTTTACAGACTCTGTATTTCAGCATATTATATCTTATCAACTTATTTCTAGATACAAAAAAAAATTTACAACATTAGCGGAATATAAAGCGATAATGTCCTATATCTATTCTTTTTCTGTTATTGTTAGGCATTTAATTATATTTATCAAGAATTTTTTTTTTCGGATCTGGGTTGTAGAGTCCCTAAGTAATTTTTCCAATTCCATGCCATGATCTCAAAATGATTGATTTCAGCCCGATCAGTGCACGTCTAGTTATTTGCGGTTGGCAACACTTAAAATGCAAATAGAATGGCCAATTAAAGTCAACTGCAATAACGGCTTGCATGAGATCAGGTTAGAGCATCAGGCATTTGCTTTGAGCAAGTTTTAAACCAATCTTATTCTTTTACTTAAATCGAGAGTATTATGATTTTGTTAATAATACTATATATTATTTAAAGAATTGGGATCTCGTATTTACGCCCCTCTACGAACTTTTATTCCCAACTCTGCTTCACGGGTGAAGAACATCTTCGTAGATAACAGTTACAGTGAAAAATTAAGCAAAAAATCATATACCTTTTTCTTTCCAAGACCTACACTTAGCATCCTGCGACCTAACAGAATTTACTTTTGTTTCTTCCTCATATAGCTAAAATTTTCTTTCATGGGGTGATTTTCTAACTAGATATGCGGATATAGTTTTATCTAATAAAATTTCGAAAGCACAAAGCTTATATTTTTCTCCCAGTAAAATTTACTCGGCGACCTGCATAAAAGGAATAAGAATGAACTTCTTTTCGGATGACACACAACCCGATTCTTATTTACATATTCAAATTTTCTTTTATCGAATTTCACACTCCGTGGAATCGAAATCAATTCTCCACAGAGGTGAGACATTTTTCATCCTTTTCCTAAAAGATTTGCTTGGATTTAGATGGTTGGGAGCTAAGGTAGAAAGTTATTCCAAGAGGTATAAAAAAATCGGAAGGAATAAGAGTTTGAAAGCGCATTTCTACGACCAGGCTTCTGTATAATTTTTTCCCTAACGAAACACGTGCATGACATAGAAGTGGAAAATAAGATAAAATAAATTTTTCTTGTTTGAATATTCAGTGTAAAGGGTATAAAGCTGAAAATAATACTAAAGGAGCACACATTCACTGCGAAATCAAACATTCTAAATTTTGGAACAATCTGTTTTATTTATTTTAATTATCTGTTATATTTGTTTTAAATCACTGTCTTCCTTTAACAATTGTAAACTATTTTTAATTCTACAAATGAGTATCACTTTTATTTAACGACAGTTTCTTCATAAAAAGTTGGTGAGTTAAGGATTAACGTCAAAATAAAAATTGGAGCTCAAATATCAAATATTGGTTTTCGTGAAGATATTTGTAGATGTAATTAAATGCTCTAAGTTTCTGTTTAAATTTTCTTTTAATTAATATTTTTTTGAATTTGACTATTCGAACAATAATATTGACTTTTAGGAAAGTTGAATATCCTGAATACCCCTCTATACTTATAAATTAAGTACATTATTTAAATTGCCTTTCATCGATAACAGTTCGGAGATCCAAGTTCAAAAATATCAGTTTGTGCAAGAGCCCTCATCATTTAGCTTCTCTTAGAGTGCAACCGAAATTCACTTTGTTGCAATGTCGATATCTTTCTGAATCTTAACGGCATTTAACTGGAATTTTTATATAAGTTTCCCTATATATCTGGTTTGAAGTTACGAAAAAAAATTACATTACCTCTTGCACATGCGCAGTAAAAAATAATTTACTACAAATACTCATATTTCCACTAATATTCAAAGTATTTACATCAAATTTTAAAACAACGCTTCTCTAACATATTGTCGAGTATTCTGTATTTTTCGTGCAAATTTGTTGAAAGTTCTGTAGGTTATAATTAAAAAATATGGGGGAAATTTGGGATTTTTTAAGAAAACCCTTCTATCTTCCAGAACATGCGTGCTATTTTTACGAAAATGCATGTAAGCAATGTGCATATTACATATAACTATTGATGAAAATTGCAAATCATTATCTGCTTTCTGTGAAGTAGGGTGAGGCAAATTCCTCTTTCGTGTTAACCAATTTCTGGTCGCGCCCCTAAATGCCCTCATGACCAAATCTTCAGTGTAAATTGTGAGTTTAAGCCTCTTCTTATCATGGTCGAAGTTCAAGGAAAATCCATTGAGCCTTTCGGAAGATGTTTGAAAAAATGTGCAAATCCAAAAGTGTTCACATTTTTCTGTCACCACTTGTATCAGTGTTCCTTCAGTAAAAGAAAGCCAAAACTTCTTTTTAAAAAATCCTTATTCATGCTTTGTCACACGCAATGAGTGATGATGGATCAATGAAAAAGAGAACAATAAAGAAACTTTGCATAGCGTTTAAAATGGGCATAGAAACTTAAATATTTCCTTTCACTGATTTGTAATATTGATTATAATATTTCATTTTAATTTATGTACTTGCTATTTATAATCCTATTTAGGATTAAAAGAATCATAATAATGATTTACAGATAAAATATGTATATAAAAACACACATGCACATATTCTAAGCATTGAAAGGTCATAAAAAGATTTGGACTAAATTTTTATACGAATATCCAATTATGCGGGGGAGGGTGAATTATGAGTGGGTACACATAACCGTTCCTTATCCCCCTCCAACAAGACGTTGAACCCATACTGGTGTACGTCTTAAGCCTATATCACACGGAGAGCTGTCGTAAGCTGTTTTCTTCAGCATGAGCACAATGCCACTCACCAAAAAAGTTTGTAGCACGTCACCGGTCAGACAGGATGACGGAAATCGTGGGCTGTATTCAACCGACTTGAAAATGCACACGATGCTGACGGAAAATCGTCAGCAGCGATAATTCAAACCAATCGGATGTGATTTTGACAGTGACGTAGTTCGCCCCAAAGATGACCGAAATCCTGTCTGACCGGTTGTCTCAATGCGTCACGTGCTACAAACTTTTTTGGTAAGTGGCATTGCGCTCACGCCGACGAAAACAGCGTACGATAGCTCTCCGTGTGATATACGCTTTACACCGTAACGAGGCCTATTAGACATCTGGCATAAGCTATTTTTACTACACCTGGCGGTCAGTTATTCATAATATCTGTGTGGTTAAGGACAGCATTGAGGTTTTTTCTAGCCTTGGTAACAAAGCTTATATTTTTACAATGAAATTATAGTGGGTCAGTACTGGGTGCAATTGGAAGATCACTTGGCCCCGTCGAAGATTAATTTTAAAAAACAATCTTTATTTCAAAGATGCAATAGAAATTTCCTTAATTCACCTTATAATTGAGGATACTAATTTGGTAGGAACTGCAATAGGTAGAAGTTGTTTCATCATCAATGTGTTTACGAGGCCGATTCGTAAGCCACATACTTTCAGAAATGTACTAATTGAAGTGTTTGACTCGCCATCTTACAACATAGTGAATATATCATTCTAACTACCAGTCAAAGCTGCATTTGGCTTCGGTATAATTATTGCAGAAGCTGAGTAATAACCATAGATTATCCGGGGAGTCTCGTATACAAATTTTCGGAAGTACGGATCTGTTTCCGTGAGTTTATTTCAATTTCAGTTGCGTAAAGAAATTCCTATGTAGAAATTTCTTAACTATTGATATTAAATGTTAATTTATTCTTATGAGCTGATTTAGGAAAGAATATATGAGTATTAGATTGCCAAATATTGCATGATTCATTTTATGTTTATCTTTAATTTATACTGCTACTTCAATGTTATGAACTTATACTTATTTTAAAACTAATTTGTAATTGCAAACGATTCTTTATTTAATGTTAAAAATCTAATTATGGCGATATTATTCTACTGGTTATTTTACATTAAATGAACAAAAGAGTTAAATTAAGTACAAGAAATTTAAAAAGCAAAATAGTATAACTTTTTGTTATATTTTGCAATGTTATTATTGGACTTTGGTATCACTATATATTACCTCACTTATGGAATCAAGTCACATGATGTCACACCTGCATGATAAACATAATTATCCACACCTTCTAACATTTAATGTGGCTTCACTCTCTCATTTCTCATGTAAAATTTACAGCTTATTTCAACATTAAAATGGTGAAGCACCAACGAGTTGTGTAGCTGCAAAAGTGGCCATCTCAAAAACAAAAAATTCTTCAGAAAAATGGATCTTGTGTCACATGTAGTCAAAGTTAAAAAAAGTCTGCATGGCAATCGAGGTATGTGGGCAGTGTGATTCAGTATCAAATTTAAGGTAATGAGGCATGAAGAAGGGTGGCAGTTATTTAAGATTTTGTTCTGGAGGTGGCAAGCTTTGCTACTCGTGTTGGATATGGCCAGTTCTGCAGCACACCTGATTTTCGAGATCATTTTAAACATGGATAGTGCAAGGTTTTAAACATTTTCGGATTGCCAACTGGCAGAAGAGATAATATAGACTTTGAAGAAACGCATTTGTGAAAAAAATGGAGATTACCACTTTTGCAACTACACGACATATATTACTTGTATTATACAGGTTGCTTGGAACTCCACGTACACACTTGCAGGGGAGGTAGAGGACATCGATAGGTATCGTAATCACATAGGAAAACATTTTCGGAAAAAGTTAGGTGGTACTGTACGCGACCTCTCAGGGTTGGCACGTGTGGGTTCCTCATTGTAGCTGTAGACTGAGTGCGGTCAACATGAATCTTTGCACGAATGCCGAATGGTCCGATATTCACTTCGTGTATGGCCAAACTAACGGAAATTGACTATCTCTCTCTCTCTCTGTAGTATAATTAATTGTTTCGGGAAAGATTTCCATCGAGGCCCATACCAAATCCCCAAATTTTCGCAGATCCTGTCTGAACATGGGTTCTTGACAATGCCAATGCCAGATACCAAATATTTGGATGCAGATGGATTGGGCTTGGTGGTACCGTCACATGACCCCCAGATCACCTGATTTATCTCCGCTTTATTTTCCCTTCTAGGATGCATTGAAGATCATTGTGTACGACACTACAGTAGATTCGAACTTGGACCTGGTGACACAAATGGCCATCGCTTTGCTACGATCCGCAGAAAGCCTATTTGAGAATGTCCGGCAATTCGTGTGGCGTAGATGTCATGCGTGCATCAGTTTTAATGAGCGAAAGTTTTAACACCTCCTGTGATTCTTGTAACTATTATTGTACTCTTTTCTGAGGTAATAAAGCCCTTTTCACTGTTTCCTGTCTTGTGCCCTTACCGTTTCTTTATGTCTCTTCATCACTTAAAGGTGGCATTTCCGACTATGCATTCCTATATCATTATGGTTCTTTACCTCCCCTCCAAGTTTGTACGTGGAGTTCCGGAACACCCTGTATGAGCTTCTCAAATCGCATGTTGGCTGGGTTGAAACATATTGAACAGAAAATGAAAGGATATGAAACATAAACTTGCGGCCTATCACATATATTACATTATATCTTAAAGAACTCTTTTTTAATATATTCCAAAAAAATAAAATCAGAAAATAAATATTCTGACGACATGGCCAAAGAATATAAAAGTAAACAGAATCTTCATTTCTTAATCATCAATAGAATCTTCTTCTTCATCAATGGAAGAAAAACATGCAGTTAGATAATCCATGAAAACGATTTAAATTTCATTGCAAGAATGAAAAATATTGTTGTAAATATTATATAAAATATTTTTTGAATTATGAAAATTAAGAAAAAAACTCAACAATTAAATTTGTATCGTTAAAAAGATAATTATTTAAATGTTAACAAAAAACAAAACATTTTAACAAAACTCATTTTTATGGGGTAATATTCCCGAATTTTATAGAATTAAAACGTCAAGATTTCGCTTTCCCTGTCGACCCGACTTTTGCATGATTAAAATTTAACTCCGTAAAAAAGCTTAATTTAATGTTAACATACTAAAAGAAGTGTACTATGAGTTTAAAGTTTTTCACTTGTCCCGGTTCCTGGAAATCTTCTGGGACAATATGTCCCAATCGTATAGTCGACTGGGACTATTCCAGTAAAACATCTGTAAAACTCTCTTTCCTGCCATAAGATTAGCATGTCAGAAAAAAACTTTACCGCTTAGTAACAATAATCTTGTAGTAATTTGATCACTGATGGGATATATTGTCCCACTGTTAAATATGATTGGGACAATATATCCCACAAAAAGAATTCCTTCAAAATTTCTTAAATCTGATATGAAAAGGGCTAAATTGTTACTTAATAAGAACAATAAGAACTATTTTACACTAAGTATGGAATAAATACAGTTGTATTTACTGTAAAATTTAAAAAATAGAACAATTGAAACTTAAGTAATGTGTGTGCTAAAAAATATAAGTCCGCCATTTACAGTCCGAGAGCGTTTACAAAGATTTTTAATCGTAATTTTATTCCCTAATTCCTCAAGAACACTGAAAACATAAAAATCTATGTAAAAGTGGGATTTATTTACCAATAGAAAATGAAGTCTAATCTCCGGGATGTATATACCCGTTAGGGCCGAAAACGTTAAGAAGAGCTGTAGCTTCACTCTCTTATTGCTCATGTAAAATTTACAGCCTATTTCCACATTAAAATGGTGAAGCACATATTACATGTATCATATGAGTTTCTCAAATAGCATGTTAGCTGGATTGAAACATGTTGATAACAAAATTAAAGGATATCAAATATAAACTTGCAGCCTATCGAATATTTTAAATCATATCTTAATGACTCTTTTAATATATTCTCAAAAAAAATTAATGAAATAAAAGCAGAAAATAAAAATTCAATACGACATGGCCAAAGAATATCAAAAAATAAACAGAATCTTCATTTCTTAGCTTTCATCAATGGAAGTTGGAGTAGCATGGCCAAATTTGGCTCTTGCGCGAATTAACTCCAATCAATCAATCAATTCATTAATGGAAGAAAATCATGCAATTAGATAATTCATGAAAACGGTTTAAATTTCATTGCAAGAATAAAAATATTATAGTAAATATTGCATAAAATATTTTTTTAAATTATGAAAATTAAGGAAAACATTTTTCAATAAAATTGGTATCGTTAAAAAGATAAGTATTTAAATTATGAAAAATCATTTTTGTGGGATAATATTACCGAATTTCATCGAATTAAAACGTCAAAATTTCACTTAATTTTTAATAATTAAATTAATTTTTTAAAAAAATCACTCCGAAATGTATATTCCCACAATTCAAGGTATTTTTGCGGTAAATTTAATAAATCTAGGTCTAATGGTCTGTTCTGTAGAGCGTCAGCAGACACATGCACAAACACAAATTCGTTTTTATTATCAGCAGAGACAATCTTTAGAAAAATGGTGCATAAACCTCCGCAAAAAAAATATTTACCAGTAATAAAATACTGGCAAATGATGAAATTAAAATAAAATTTATTCTCCAAACGCCAGGAATTTTATCTACACTGGTGCTAATATTAAGTGGTAAAGCGTAGCCAGAATTCAAAATTAAGATAAAACGTAACATAAAAAAGGGTTTTTAATTATCTAGAGAGAATCAAATCTGTTATTGTTTATATTATTTTTTTCGTTAGATAATTAAAAATTAATTTCTGATTATAACTCTTCTAGATCCCATCCTTTTTAATTTTTATCTCTATCTTTAAAATAATTCATGTAACAATTGAAAAATATGTCATTGGTTTTTCAGGATTACTTTAAAGATCCCTGCGGACGTTTTGGTCCTTCTCTATAACTGATATTAATTGAAATAAAATAAAACAGAAAAAGTCATTTTAAGTAGAAAAAGTATCACAGTCATAATTTATTTAATGTTTTTGCTAAATAAAATAATTATTTAAATAAAAATTCAAACCTCAGATATTGCAAGAATTTTTACCTAATAGTGTTAATGAATTTTTAAAAAAATCTAAATTCTTTAAGATAGGTTTTCATTTTTTAATAAAATTCGTTTTGAAGTTCCATGAAACTATATCTTGATATTTAATAGTTTTCTTTGAATATTATAATGAATGAGAGACATCGAGAAACTTTTTTTCAGTGGTTCATTCATATACATGAACATTTTGAATGTTGCAATGGCAACGTAGTTGAAATTTTGAAAGTGATTGTATTGTTGTAAAAAATACGGATAGATTATACTTTTTCGAAGTCTCTTGGTTTTTTTTTCAGTCACAGACTTATGAAAATTTGTGATAAGATTTGTATAGACAGTAGTATTGTGACTCCCTGTTTGAAATTAATTATTGATTGCCGAAGCAGAAATGGATTCATTACAACTTATCCTAACTATTTAAATTAATTTTTGAAGAAAATTCGCCATGAAATAGCCCAAATTAAAGGTGGCATAATTCTGAAATTATAAGCTTTCGAAAAGATCAAATCAATTAAAAATAACATTCATGAAAACTGACTTCTTATAAACAGTCACAGCATTATTAAGTCGCTAAGCATTCAGGGCTTCCGGATTAGGTTGACCTTGGCTTCAATTCCTTAAATATTGTTACGAAATTATAATGTCGCTTCCCTGCCATGTTAGTCTTAAGGTTGGAAAAAGAGATTCACAGAGGCTCGTATTGAACACCGGGGAGTACAAGCCAATGTCCCTGACCTTGACGTCAAACATGGCGACCATTTGGTGAAAATATTTCGAATATATCTCTATTAGGAACCAAGTAATGGAGATCCTGCTAAAAAATTCCGTGTGACGTCCCGCCCTGTCGGAAAAGTTATAAATAGCGAGGTGCTCAAGCGATGAATGAATCTCTCTTTGGGGTGTTAATCGCACTGCGAGTTGGTCAGCTGTTCGACGCAGAAAGCTATTGTTAGTGCTATTTCTATTATTATTATTGATTTGCTGTCTTCTTCTGTTGCTAATTTGTGCAAGTGTTGTTTATCCAGTTGCCTGTGCTTCGAGTTTCTTAGAGTATCCGTGGAATAAAGCATCATTTTCCATTATCCAGCTTGTTAGACTGCGTTTTCCATACACCCACCGGACGGTTTTTGTCACAATATTTATCTTAGATATAAATTCTAAATTTAAAAGTTTCGGAGAAAAGGTGAATGAATAATTGCAATGAATAATTTCTTAAAGAAATATAAAATTTGCATTTTTATTACAAAAATCCATTTTTTTTTTCTTTAAAAATTAATCTTACGAAATTTTTAACCCTTTTTGATAAAATGCTGCAATTTAGTATAATATCTGCAGTTATAATAATTAACTGCAGTTTAGCATAATATCCAGGACCAATATTTAAGTAATCAAATCCGAAAACAACCTTACTTGGATGTAATTTATGGTTAATTATATAAATTTTACAATAAAATACTACCTCTATCCCATAATAATAGTAACAGTTGATGAATTCAATTTGTCCCATAATAATAGTAGCAAAAGAAAATAAATATAGAACGCAACATTTATTATCAAAAAGCTAGATTAAATTAAACGATAAATTAAAAATATTACTCCTAATTTTGATTTTGAGTGTTCAGATAGTTTCCGGATTTTACAATAATTTCGTTACTGCATTTTAAACTTGTAGGTAGGATCTCTTGGCTGCGAAGCTTTGCTTTCCCTATATGCGTCAGCTTAATGAATTGGACAATCGCAACTCGATCTTTGCTTGAAAACTCCCTTTTTTTCATCTTACTTTTACAATGGGTTGATATTTAACTGAAATAAAGCAATTGATTTCGATCAGTGGATGAAATTAGAAAAATAGTTATAGTTCGTAATAATTAGGTTAACCTAAAAATTTAAAGATTTAAAGATATGTCAAAACAAATGACAGATGTCATGAAACATTGATTTTTATTGAAGGCTTCGCAATTTTGCGCTACAACATAACTTACAGATGCAAGCGCCAATAATTCCCGTTTAAATATTCATTTGCTACTATTATTATGGGACACAGGTACTACCTATTTATATCTCATAGGCTAACTGAAAATTTCGTCTTATTGCAAAAAAAGCCTTCGTTTCAGGAACGGATTCCGAGACTACCACTTTTGGACGATTTTACACCGGAAAGGGGTGTCAGGCATATGAGCTCATTTCCGGGGTTCTTTGTTAGATCACGCTCAGTAAAATGTAAACATCACCCTCCCATTCTTTACTTTCCCCCATTTTGATGAACAACAACCCCGCCCGGCGCATGCGCAAAAGCGCGGAGGGTTTCCGAATCCGTTGCTAAACAATAAGTTGGAACACGGTTTATTCCAACACGATGATTCTCTTTGCAAAATACAGGTTTTTCAATTAGACTACCAAATATATATTCAATGCCTTTTCGCTTATCTCATTACGAATAGAACTTTCTTAACGAAGTACATATGATAGAATAAATTTCTTGACAAAAACTGATAATTTTTTCGGTGTAAGAAAATTAATAAATAACGAATTACTGATTTTCCATATTTACACATTTTAGCATCAATCTCGCAAAATGCTTTTTTAATTGGTGTCGTAACCTATTAATATCTAAAGAATTTTTGTGGAGAATCAAAATCAAAAGGATTTTATGGTTTTTAGAGGAAAAACATTTAAAATCCTTTTAACCCCTTAAGGATCGCATTTTTTTCTGTCTAATAAGATGGCCCCTCCTGTTCTGGAAAGGGGCTGTCTTTTCATTCATCTAAGAAGGCATAGAAAACTTGAGGTGCTTACGGATTCTGCGTAATTTTTGTGTCAAATTATAAAACTAATTAATGATCAAATTTTAGTTTATAGGCGTAAAAATACAATAATTCGATGCACGTCAATGTGACGGCAGCCAGACTTAAGGGGTTAAGAACAAGTACTTTAAAAAGTGTAATTTTTTATTAAAAAAAACCTTGATTCAATTTACTGCGTTTTAAATATGACGTCGTTTAATTTTACAAAATTATATATTAAAAGGGATAACAGGAATAAAAGCTGGAAGATATTGATTTTATCTCTGATAAAATGCTTTTATGTTCTCAAAAGTAAATTTAACTCCTTTTCGTCGCTCATCAGACTTGTAAAATGTTCCCGAAATTACTTTTCTATTAATATTCGTTATCTTTATAACATAAAATGCAATATAAAATTCTTATTTGTCATCAAAATCCGCGTATTCAGCAAGTAAATAGTTTTCTTTCAAGAAAATTGCTTCCTCCATCAACTTCAAAAGGTTATTTCCCGACGAAGATTTAATATTTTAAGAGAATTCGGATGATTCGGAAACTCCCTATAGTAGATGCTATTAACCCAGAAATAATCGAAATAACCAAGGTATCTTCAACATAATCTATTTACCTATTTTCTTTGCTGTTGGCTATTATTATTATAATTAAATCGCATAAAAATTGACCAATAAAGAAACTGCGAGTCGAAATTAAATCAAGCACGAGAATGAAGAACCATGCATCTCGCATCTCAAAACGATCTCTGCGCCACCTGCAGGTCGCGGTGGCCAAGCGGTAAGATCTTGGCTTCGGGGCCGGAGGGTTGCAGGTTCGAAACCCGATATCACTGAAGATCCGCCGTGTATGTGGGACTGTTGCACACATACGTAGGGGGCCAAAAGTCCTACCGCTGGTGTGGTGAGGAAGTTTGGAGAATGTTAGAGTAGAGTACTCGCACATTACATCACTAAGTTTCAGAAACATCACGTCATTTTAAATACAGCTGATTGGCTGTCGTATTAAAGTTTTCTATTCACTGTTTCACTGTATCATTATGAATCCCTATTGGCCTCCTTTCTATCTTTTCAATCCTCTTGAAAATCTATATACATAAGTGTTTTACATTTATCCTCACTCTGATTCTGCTTTTCATATATGATAGACCATGCTTCTTCTTCGTGATTACGGGACACCTCGAGTCCACTGTCAGGATAGTGCTGAGGGCCCGTGAGATGTTCTCGTACTATATTTTCTTTATATATATATATATACACTTTCTCGTACATCGATGCTTCCATCCGGAGGGTCACCAAAATGTGCAAGACATCTTAGATGACGTGCTTTCATGCTGCCGCAGACTTGGTCGGCTGATAGACCATGCTGTAAATCAATCATGCTTATTCCGATCCACCGGGCTCTGAAACTTTTAACGCAGTCATTTTTCACGATGAAGTCGTTATAATGTTAACAGAGAGGGAGGTACCAGCTCAGGTGTCGTCTTCGTCATCTGACTGCAATTCAAAATTGCGTTGTCTGTTCTAAAATAGCCCTCGTGTTGATTTAAAACGGAATATTAATATAACTAAGAACCAAAAAAGTGCCACTTGCAAACGTCATGCCATATGCAGCTCACCGTCCTCTCGTAAATGCCACCCATCTAGGAATAACGGACCAATGCCTTTATTAAATGCACAGAACCATAAATCTCTAGCAATGAACCGCCGACTTCCCATCCTCGTACTTGAGTTAGCCCCAAGCGTGAAGAGCACATTAATTAAAAAGGAAGGAAGTGATCTCCTTACAGCCATGTTTGTGATGCAGAGGCTGAAATTGGTCCGATTTTCCACCCAGCTTCCATTTTCTGCGCAGTTCCGCACGGCAAACATGCCTGAAAAGGAAACAAAAAACGGTTAACATTAAGTACAACAAAAAAAAAGCGAATGAAATCTAAATGGATGAGCGTACAATAAAACTCCGATGGGAACTCATTCCTTTTGTCTTCAATAAAATCATATTGCATTATAGAGAGAAGAACTTATTTTTATATCCGTAATTACAGTATTGTGGTTGAAAATGATTATGTGAATTGTATTTTGAAAGTATATCTGGAAAAATCTACCTGTGATGAAACAAAATTTTGCAAGTTGGCGAAAAAATCAGTTTATTCCCAAGATGTTATTTATTAAACTCTCGATAGTTACACTTCGAGATTTCGATGAATGGCGATGATTTAACTTCCGTGCGTCTAAAAAAATGATTTTCTTTTGGAAACGGGGGAGGATAATGTCAGGTCATGTTTGTGTGAACATAGTAACTCAAAAATGAAAATGACTGGATGGATGAGATTTGGCATATCCTCCTTCCACCAAAATTTATGTATTAAATTTCTAACCAAATCCTTTAACCGGGATTCTAATACATATTCTCAGGTTTTTTCACTATCCAGAAACAATTCAAAAGAAAAGTATATGTTGGAAGATTTTTATAACAAGGCTATTGGCATTAACATTAAGCGAGAATATTATGTACATTTGTAATTATCATTTTTTATTGACATGCGCTTTCAGGGAAGATATTAAATACAGGGTGGTCCCTAGGGATGGTGGTTACTCCAAAAAACCGGTTTTCGGTTAAACCGGTTTTTTTCTCCTCCGGTTTAACATAGAGTTTAAATTATTGATTCATTTATCATCTGATCTGTTCATAAAGACTCTTTCAGCAATGTGTTGATCCGTGAGTCGACACCTCTCATCGGAAACAACATCATTCAACGTAGATACTGATCTTTCGGACGCCACAGAACTTCCGACTAAGGATAAATATTTTTTGGATACAAAAAACAGACGCCGTTTGCAGACAAAAAAATTTTATTAGTATTGTTTTTTCAGGAAATCAATCCATTGGCCGATATCTATCTGTTTATAAAGACTCTTTCAGTATTCCGCCAACCAACAGACGCCTCGAGGAAGCGGTTGTGGGCGATTGGCTTAAGATGATGATATTCAAAGCTTTATAACTTGTTAAGTTTTAGTCTAGTCGAATCTAAAATCGAGCCTATCCTCCGAAACTGTTTTTCCCCCGGTTTTTGAATTTTAAAAAAATAACCGGTTTAAACCGGGGCAGAAATATAACCGAAAAAAACTGTTAACCTAAATAAAAACAACGGTTTTCGGTTTAAACCGGTATTTTTTTCCCATTAGTGGTCCCAAACCCCACCATAATTTTGTTTATATTTTTAATTCAGTTTCATAGGTCGCGACATTTTTGCAGAACGCTTATCACCTGTATTGGTAAATATGCTTTTAAAATGATAATATCGATAATTGTGCATGGATTCCATATCCATTCAATACCATTACTCCATATGAATTTGCTGCTTCATGAAAAGATAATCTGAGTGATTTGTCTTGTAACAATTCATTAAAACTGGTTCTCAGTAAAAGATGAATATCCAATCTTCACTACGAAAGCTCAGAGAATTCAATCCCCTTGCTACTTCTTATTTGAGCGAAGCAGTGTTTTCGACAGGCTCACCCATCCTACTGATTATCGCATTTATCAAAATTTGTTTAATGAATTTTTATATAATCTGCAATGTGTTTTATTAATGTTCATCTAAATTACAAAAAACCATTGATTATTTTGCAAAAAGTAATTATTAGAGTTTTGCATAGGGCGCCTTGGAAAAATTCTGGATTCACCAAGAATCGAATAAAATAGGAACCACAGGCATAGTTGATTATATCTGAAGCTTATTTCATAAATTCAATTAAACTAAAAAAATTCACTGTTAAAAAATGTTTATTCTCATTGAACAATGTTTTCCAAAGCAACGAATGGGAAAAAAATCTTTAAAATTTTACGAAAACCTACTATTATTTAAATTGAATCAATATCTCACTCTTTAGAGCAAGAAAAACCACCAGCATCTTTTATAAATTGAAATATAAAGTATGGCTATCATTTTCATTGTAATTAAGAAAAAGCTGAAACTCCTTCTTCAGATCAAAATGCTATTCATTAAAAAGCAGTTACACTCATTTATTTTCCAATAAACAACCCCCGGAGCCAATTTCCTGCCATTATGGAATATAAGTAAAGCTCATTATGCATCATATTTGACTAAACATAAAGTTCGTTCAATTATTTGGAAATAAATAGAATTATTCTTCCGCTTCTCCCCTTAAAGTGCTCCAATAATAAACGTAAAGTGCCCTCTTCCAGTAATTAGTTTTACTGAATGTTTGCTGTTCACCGCAGTAATGACACCGATGGGCTGAAAGCCAAAACTCGAATTTAATTACCTGATGAGGAGTATTGGAATTTATTGGAACTCAGCGATGATTTTTTTCTACGTGAGCGATTTTAATTAAATTGGAATTGTAATTATATTTACATACTCTTAAGTCTCTCTAAATGCAAGTATTTCTCCTTTGATAGGTATTTTCACTAGAAACTTACAAGTCGTTTGAAATATACTATGCATATCGCTGTTAAAAATTTTCTTAAAGTAGACTCCGCTTAATGTGATCACTTCGGGACTTAAGAATTTTGATAACATTAACCGATTGACAACAATAACCGAATTAGGTAAAATCAACTACATCACTTCAAGGGAAAAGAAACAAAAAGGGGAAAAACACTTGCCTCAGGGCTATCTATAATTTATTTCAAAAATAACAATTAAAAAATTCATTAATTGTTGCTTGACTACAATTAGTCCTCAATAGTTCATTTGGCACTTTTCCGTTAGCCTGGCGCAAAAAGTCGCCAAGTGAACCAAACGCGAGCCAAGTCGCCAAGCGAAGCGATTTTCCATCAACCGGGCGCAAATGCCGCCAATTGTGAACCAAATGCGAGCCAAGTTGCCAAGAGAATGTTTGTAAGAAATTTGGCGGAATTCTATATTATTTGGCGATTTTTCGCTTGCGCCCGGCTAACGGAAAAGTACCGTTCATTTATATATTGTTCGGGCTCATATTGTTTTTTAAAATTTGTTGAACGATGCTGCACGCCGAGTTTTAAAATATTAAGTGCTTGCCTCATTTCGGCGTTCGTTGGAGGGTTTTTTCAACACATTCGTCCCCGTCGGAATCATCAACTTTTATTGTTTGGTCTTGCTCACAAACAGCTTGGCAAATTTCCAAGTCTGTTAGTGTGGCAGCTACTGGAATGTGTTCGTTAATGGATATCCACTTTTCATACTCTTCCTTTGCATACCTTCAGGAGGTCCAATGAAAATTACCGACGTTCACATTCCTGCCTGCTAAATGGACAACCTTCAAAGAGAAGTCGTGAAAAATAAACCCCGAAATTTTTGAAATGTGTGGTGGTAAGTAGCCACCAGATGTTTCCTCACAAGTGGAGCGAGGAATTCTACAAACGCCAATCGTTAACGCTGGTTGAAAATGAAATTGTTGGTTAAAGCAGTCAATTCTCTACTTCAAAACTGAAACATTAAACGATGTAGTGATTACACTAAACGAATCATTTTGTATGCATTTGAATACGTCGGTCCGGGACCAGAGGTTTTTGATGATATAAAGCGAATGATAACATTAACCGCGTTCACATTAAGCGGAGTCTACAGTATTTTCATTAATGCCAATGATTTTGCTTGTCATTACTTGTTTCTTGCCGATTAAACTTCGAAAAAAATAGACTTGGAGGTAAAAATATTCTAACTTTTCAAAGATCAATGCAGAACTCCTTTCCGTTTATCTTTTTTCTTACTAACAGTCTGCTTCAGGAAAGAAGGATCGTGGGTTCGTCACCGGATACAACCGAAGTTTCTTCGTGTAATTCATATCAAAATCACTACGACCTGGCACGAAGCTGTTCGGTGCATCTGAGTGACGGTAGTTGTAGCACCTCCCATAGGTGGCTTAGAACCTCCCACTATCGCCGGCAGAGGACAAGCCTCAGCTATTACTATATCCACCAGGAAAGCGAGACCCTGCTTACTTGTCCAGTGGCTTCTTATCTACGTACTCGTGGCGCTCCCCGGTGGCACAGTTTCTTCGTGAAAGTGGTCGTCATTTGACAATAGTAATATATGTCTAAATCAATCCCAAAATATCAACGGTTCTCTAAATATTAGCAATTGATCTAGGTATTGCATTGAAATGGAAAATACGTTTAATTTTATAACTAAGGTGGATCAAAAGTGTTTTTGCTGCCCTATACTAGATAAAAGCACTAGTCGAATGGTTCACTTTCAAATTATGATGCCTAGCTCAGTTTAGTGGAAACTAAAGGTTGCTTCAGTCTCGCTCTCAAAGTGTCATATGCGATGTTATTCTATCTATTCTCAATCTGCAGGTTTTCCTTCTCTACCAAACTAAGGAGAAAGAAAGCGCGAAAAATGTAAAAAAGCAAAAGAATTAGGGAAGTTTAAGGATTG
The DNA here is from genome assembly GCA_013235015.1 of Araneus ventricosus. Classification (NCBI taxonomy): domain Eukaryota; kingdom Metazoa; phylum Arthropoda; class Arachnida; order Araneae; family Araneidae; genus Araneus; species Araneus ventricosus. The sequence continues at coordinate 12,763 of BGPR01017286.1, read as the reverse complement.
AAGCCAAAATAAGGAAGGAAGCATCCTGTTAATGCGGAAATAAAATGCTACTCTCAAAAATTTTAAATAAGTTTCATAAATAGAAATAATATTTCACGCTATTTTTTAAAGCAAAATTGGTTGAAAGAGGGGAGATACTCAACTGCAGAAAGAAACACGATTAGAAAGGATTTTAAAAGCTTAGTTCCAGTCGCTACTAGGTTGACAGCAACTGCTTTAATCTGTTTTCCAGAAAATTTTGATTCTCCTATTCACACATATGGTTTCGAAAAATATAATTTATTGGAATTTAATAAAGAAATTGTGCGTTTATAATTAGAAATTTAATAATTATTATCAATATTTTTTTGAAAAGGGGATAAATTAATTTCGTCAGTGGTGTTATGGGGTGTGTTTTTTTGTAAACATGTGTTGTAAATAAATATTTGCAACATACTTTAACCCTCTGACTGTGTAATTTTTTAAAAATCACTATTTAGATACAACGCTCACAAACGTCTTCAAACACCGTTGAACCAAACAAGCAGTTATTTATATCCAAAGATTTATTAGTACGTTATGATCCAACTCTATGAAAGTAATAAGTAAACAAACTAGCCTGTGAAAATCGCAAGATGAAGCTGAAAATAGACTTTGTTCCAACCCGCGGAAATCGCGGGATACGCAGTCAGAGGGTTAATGAAGATCAGAAATAATTTTCGACATTTCGTCCCCAAAAGCAATAAATAGGAGTCGCTCACCTGGATGTGTGGCGTCACCGATGACGGTCCCTTTGGTGTCCATCTGGGGGCAGGGCTTGCTCATCATCTCCCCGGGGGAGAGGGGTGGCCAGCAGATAAAGGAATCCCATGCTGCGGCACAAAAGGGGTCTGTGGGAAGAAGAAGAAAATTATAAGGTGAAAAATAACTTGCAAGTAACAAGCAGTACGGTTAGAAGTTTTGAATAAAAAGTGAGCTTTTTCTTAAACTTTCTTTACTTTCGCGAAATTGTGAAATCCTCCCATACCCTCTAAGACAAAGATGCAGACTACCGTATTTACGCCACCAAACACAGTAGCGTCATGGAGCTAGTTGAATGTGAAAGACGGCTGACTGCAAATTCAAAAGCATGATTATATTGAGTTCATTTATTATAATCAAAGGTTCTAAGGACATAACATTGAGGAGCAAAAAAAAACTTTTTTTTCATTTGCCAAGGAAATTTTAACGGTTTTAGGTTATCTCGAAGCTACTGATTTCAAAATTAATTTTACTTTTGCCGAATTGGCTCTAGTTTTTGAAATAATGCATATTGTAAACATTTCAATCGTGTATGCAGAATGGTGGGACGAAGAAAGTCAATTTTTATGTCGCTATACAGCAGGAAAATTTAAGGATTGGTGAGAAATAAAACGTGGAAAAAATTAATTAAATTGATTGATAATGGGCCTTAAATGTCCTAAAAAGTGGCGAGAAAATAAAACTGTTTTCATTATTTTTTAAAATTTTAAAAAATTCTCTTAATCTCTTTATCGTATAATTACTTGTTAAGTACTCAACTACTTAAGAGTAATAAATTTTATTTTATCATAATCGGTTTATAACTTCCTGTCTTAGATTTCTTCCAAAGTTGTCAAAAATTTGTAAAATTAGTTCAATATGCAAATTTTAGTATCTAGAACATCATAATCTTGCCACATCATTTTGTAGATGAATTTATATGCATAACAAAATGTTATTTAGGTCTAAAAAAATATCAAATTTATTTATTTTCTTTGTTTAAGGTGACACAAAACTAAGCTCCAAAATTAGAATATTATTTGTTAATTCAGAACGTATGCCAAGAATACAGAAAGTAACAAAAATTAACACACCTTTAAAGAAAAGACTTCCGGTTACCAGGTTATCAAAATAATGGAACAAAGATATCAAGTGAGGGGACACACACATATGGTGACATATTTCTGATAGACTCTAACGCGAAGGTTCCATTGTACGTAAGAGGAATCATATAAAAGCTTTTTCATGAAGTTACTGAACCAGCCAATTTATTTTCATTTTATTCGACATAATGCAACTTCATCATGTATTTTTACCATACCAATATGATTAATCTATTTGCTGAAATTCATTTCTTTATTTCATTCATTAATATTTTTTTAAATTTTATTCTTTGACTTACATTTGACACAGATTTTATGTGATTATTGCGTAGATTTATCTTGTAATTTATATATTGATTCCTCTTTAGGATTAAGTTCATTTATTGCAATGATTTAATTTTATTATCGATTTATATTTCAGACAGTTTGAATGCGATTTGAGTGATGCATACATAATATATATGCATGAAATAAAATATATATAAATATATAAAATATATATTCACATAATATATATGTGAAATATAATATCCACTTTATCTCGAAAACTAGAGCCATTCTGACAAAAAAAACAGCAGGGGTGGTCTCCCCAAACTTTCTCGTATCCGTCCTAACGCGGGTAGGGAAAAACACACAGAGTGGCAGTAACATGGACGATTCCCTAACACGTGTGAAGAAAAAAATAATTCAAACTGAAGTAAAATACTACAGGCGTCCATAACACAGGTAGAGAAAAAATAGAGCAAACGGCATAAAACGAGTTTCCCTTGGCGAGCGCCAAGGTGAAAGGATTCTCGCCAATTCGCAAATGGCCTTGCGTAAGGTAAAGAAAATCGTTATGCGATTTGAACGCCTTTTTTTCCAACCGATTGAAACCAAAATTGGACTCATATCTGCAATTAAGATAAGAAGACGACTTATAAATTTTTATTTATCTATGTAAGAGGGTTCAGGAGTTATCGTGTTCACAAGTATGCGATTATACAGACCGACAGACAGTCAACCATTTGACGGATTTAGTACAAAATTTGATACAGATCTGCATTCCTAATGATAAAACTGTGTACCAAATTGTATCTATCTATTTACGCTATTTACGTTTTTGAGTTATCATGTTCAAATGAACACGGGTAGACAGACAGACAGATTTCCTGTGGACGGATTTTGTCCAAAATTTGATAGAAACCTACAAATGATGTGTCAAGATCACATATCAAATTGAATCCCTATAGCTCTAATAGTTTTCGAGTTATCGTGTTCACAGACAGACAGACATAATTCCAAAATTGCGTTTTACGGACTCAGGGAAGTCTAAAACGTGGAGATTCGTCAAAATCTGGAGTTCGAATTTTTTGACGATTACAATACTTTCTCTTTGTATACTTCGTATACGAGAAAGTAAAAAAGAATGCTGGATTCGGAAACAGCATCAAGAAATTACCCTAGAAACACTGGAATATCATTGGTAAAAAATCAGTGTTGAACAGTGTAATTGATATCAGTAAAAAAAAGCAGCACTTATCTATGCATCGGGTACATAAACAGTGGGAGTGTTCTTCCCTCGACTGTCTCGTACATTTCCACAATAAGGCGCGTTTTGGGTTTAGCTTTGTAGTATAGTGAAAATAACAAAGTATCCATTTTGCGAACTTCTTTTCTTTGACCGATTGAGTTCAAAATTTGAAACAGATCTACAATTTTAAAGTCGAAACCTAATGCGAAATTTCATTTATCTATCTCATTGCGTTTTTGAGTGATCATCTTCACATACGTACGAACAAGCAAGCAGACAGTCTATCCTTTGACGTAGGTCTACAGGTTTGGTTTTCAGATGAAATACTTAAATTCAGTCATCTACCTCATTGAGTGTACACGTTCACATGCACACAAATGACAAATCGTCAGAGAGTTCAACCACAGAAAAATAAGGTCTAATATTTGCTAAGATCTGCAATTCTGGTGATGAAATCATATGCCAAATTAAATCTAACTAATTTAAACTCAAAATTGTGAGTAAAATTCAGTCGTTTAAAGTTGAGATAAAGTGACTTTGAAAAATTACTTTTAATATTGATGTCCCAAAAGTAAACGCATTACCTTTACACATTGGACCATAATTATTTTCTGAAAAGGTTGGATTTTATTAGATTTATATTCATTGGTGTAACATATAAGGCACCAAAGATAAGTTGTAAGTGATGGATTCATGAGTTTAGCATTTAGAATTCATACCATCAACTTTCCATTTCATTTCAGTAAATGTTTCCGGTGGTAAATTCAACAATCCTTTGAAACGTTCTTTACAGACGGTATGACAGCATAGTTTCTTTTCTCAAAATCAACGAGCACATCTATTATAGAAAAGCTCTGATATGTCTGTGATGCTGGGCGGAGATTTAAAAAAACTCGCCCCTTTTGTCTGTTTCATTATTGAACGAGCAAATCGCATAATCGTATACGAATATTATCTCAATTTTCAACAATGAAAGAGAAACACGCAATTAAATATTTGTTTAAACAATGAAAATGGTTTGAATTGCGATGCGACAATGAAAAGTATTATTGTAAATTATGCCAAAAATTGTTTTTAAAATGTTATTAAGTTTGGAAAAAAAATGTAGAGCAACTTAATTGATATCATTTTAAAGGTAATTGTTTGCAATTTCAGACGTCATAAAAAAGATTTTTTTTCTGTATTATTTTTGGAAGTTATTGAGAAAACGTCAAAATTTTGCTTAATTTTTAATTATTTAAAATTCTAATTAAAGTTTCGTAAAAAGGGCTCCGAGATGTACATTCCCATCCTACAAAGTTTATTTGTGCCACATTTCGTAGCTCTAGGTCCAGCGGTCTGACTATAGAGCACCAACAAACATTTTCCATTCTTATTAGTAGAGATTTGGTAATGCAATTTTTTCTGTTAGTAGATTTTGCATTATTTTTACTCAGATAAAACGAAAGTCATCGTTAAAAGTAAATATTAACGAAGAAATGAATAACTAAACTAGCCTTAAAGTCATATTTAAAAGTAGAATTTTATTAAAGAATCCGTCCTTACAGAATTTATCAAAGGTTACCTGTAGGCTGGTATTCAAAAACGGGAATTTTTCTGTAAGAGGTCTGACAAAACGTCTACAAAAAGACCTCTTGTAACCCGAAAACTCCCAAGAGAAATGGGAGATAATTGAAGGTCTATCCACAAATGAAATCCTACACATCAAAACAGTTACATCGAAAAAATTTGTTTCAAAAAAAGATTTTAAAACACAAAATAATCGGCAATCAGACAATAATTTGCCGTCATTGTAACAAAAAATGCCACACTTTACAAAGAAAAAAGCAAACTTTTTCCGGTGTAATTGATTTGCTAGCTTAATTATTCATTCATTCGCTAATATTTGTCTACTGTTGTATTTCAGATGCAGCAGCATTTAGCGCGTTCTAGATATTTTGTATTTTTTTACTCTTTTAGCCTTTCTGTAACTATATTTTTTTGGTGTTTTTGCTATTAGTAGTTTATTTTGGGTTCCTTTGTCTTCTATATGTTTTCGTTAAAAGTAAAGTTATTAACAAAACGAAAGTTACAGCTAAGTGATTCATCAATTCTGTTTTTCATTTATTTTTTCATTTATTTCTTAAGCACTCTGCCAATGTTATTTTGATGCCAATGAGATTTTGTATTAAATCTTTCATGAGTAAATTTGTGACAATCATTTCTGAGATATGGTTTGCGGAACAAAAACCCGTCGTAGACAGGCCCAAATCTTCTAGTTCAGTATAATATTGTTTTTGTATTTAACATTACTATATTTTTTAAATTTAGTACCTTTAATTTTCATATCTCTCCAGTTAAGATAACAATAAATTATTCATTTGAGATAACAATAAATTATTCATTTCAGAGAACAATAAATTTTTCATTTCAGTTAGCAATAAATTAGTGTTCTTGTTTCCATTTCAGATAAAGCTGAATTTAAAGCAATTTTCCAATTAATGAAATGATCGCCATTTCCGAAAACATCATTTTATCGTCTTTTAAAAAAACCTCTGTTTTAAACATGTTTACTTAAACTGTGAAATGAAATTTCAAATCCTGAAGAACACTTAAAAAATCAAAGAAAAAGGATTTGTCTAAAATATTTCATTAAGCATTTTCAAACATTAATGATCCTTCAGCAAATTTTTTTCAAACAAAGGACACATAAAAATGCAATAGTTTGATTGAAAGAAAATATTTTTGTAGTATAAATTCCATCTAAATGAAAATTACTTCGACCACTGCAAGAGACAAAAGAAAGGTTTATCCAACAAATGTCTCATTTTCGTAATGAAAACAGCGAAATTAGTAGTTAGGGTTTTAAGAAAAAAACTAATAAAAAACTAATTGAAGCGTGCATTAATTTATATGACTTATACCTTGACTCCAATTTCATAGATAAAAATAGATGGCTAGAAATTTGCAATATTAACATCTGTGAAAATTATCTCTTCAATGGAGTCAGCTACTACAGACAATCGTGTGGTCTTCCTATGGGTACGAGTTTCTCCAGTGCACTGGCGAATGTTTTTCTTCATACATTCGAGAGAAAATTTATTAAAAATAATCTCATTTCTGCCTATCGTTTCATTGACGACCTTATTGTTTTTGACTTTGACAACCTGGACACTTTAATTCACTGCTATCCGGAAGAACTTAAACTAAATAAAACCAATAATAATAACAATAATTGTAATTATTTAGATCTAGTTATCAAAATTGTAGATTCAAACATTTCAGTGGGTATCTATGATAAGAGGGATGACTTTAATTTTAGAGCCATTTCTCTCTGTCATTATCATACTAATCTCAACCTAAAAGTCATTAAAAATACCATCCACTCTCAAGTTAAAAGAATCAAAAATATCTGCAACAACCATTCTGCTATTGTTAAAGCCATTGATAATTTAAATATTAATCTAAAGCTAAACGGCTACCCAGTTCACTACTTTATTAATTATTAAAGTCTTTATTATAATTTTACTCTCAACTTCTCCTTTGCACTGCTAGTGATTCTGATATTCTTCACACACCCTCTTTCATTTTATTTGCTCATCTGCATCTTTTCTAAACTATTTATTAAAATAAAAAATGAAAATAAAAAAAGTATAAAACATTTAAAAAATTGATAATAAAAATTATAAAAATGCATAAAAACGTCAAAAAAATGTTATTTAAAAATCAAAAAAACAAACAAAAAAATTATATAAAAATACCCTAAAAATTCTTTAGGAAAAAAGTTACAAAAAATTTTCAAATCTTTTGTCAATGTTTCCCTCACTAGATGGAGATACGTGCACTCATCTTTTTACCTTGTTTACATTGTAACACACGTAAGATGTAAGATATTAGCGTCACAGTCTTTGTTCCACACTTGTTATAAGAGGTAAGATTTTAATCCCTTCTCTTCAAACTTAGTTCTGGAGATTGTATTTATTTCTTCTTTGTGGATAAATGTTTTTCTTTCCAATATTTCCTGGTTTAGGTTCAGGCCAAAAGAGGAAATTAAAAAATATTAGACCTTAAAGTCTTTTTCCTCTACAGAAAACCTATTCCATTTTGAATCTGCATGAATGTCTGGCCTCTGATGAAGTCATTCACCAGATTCTTACCTCTTGTCGTTGTCTAGTATTATTTTGTACCTTTCCACATTTTTAATTACTTTTTTAAATATTTTTATCTATTTTGTTTTAAGAAAAAGATATTCAAGTAGTTGAATTAAGTTTAATACAAATAAAAATAAATCTTTCACCCAAATTTGTGTCTGGACCAATTAAGAAAGAAATTGAAACATGATTTGATATTTCTTTAAAAAAAATTATTAGGTTTGAATTCATGTGTATTAAAATGGGTTTTAACTTTCTGTTCTTTACACGTTTCTTAACGTTCTCAATAGACACCTTTGTCAACTTTTGAAATTATTAAAAAATAACAAATATAAAGGAATACTGGTTCAGTATTTGAGCAACCGCAGTAATAAAAATGTGAGCTTAAAAGTAAGTGAAAGTGAGTGAGTGCATTATGTTATGTTTTTAAGGCTCATTATCAACAGGGAGAATCTTGTTTTGCTTTTAAAAATTTATTTTTTGGTAAAATAACTATTATTCTTAAATCACAAATGTTATGTTTGGGAGGAATAGTTTTCCTCTGTAATTCTAATAATAATAACTCATTGATAGATAATTGTTATCTCTGTTGAATAAAATTCACCCCAACCGTAAATAGCATAATAAGCTGGTGATAAGACAGAATGTGCTTTATTGATTGGTAACTAAATTGGAAACGTGGCGCCTAATTTTTAATTCAATTCAACTTATCATCCTGATGAGCAAGCTGGTCACCAAAGACGGTTAGTCTAATATAATAGCTCAGATCCTCCGGTAACGCTCTGACGTCACCAACAATAAAACTCGCACCATAGCACTGCGAGACGTTAAACAGTATTATTTCATTGTTAGAGAACCTAAATTTCAGTAATTTTAAATGAGTAATTGTTCTAATTTCAAATTTAATAGCTCTAAAATAGTGAAATAAAATTTTCTATCGATTGATATAAAATTTATCAATGCCATGATCAATACTTCTCGAGAAATTTAAAATTATATTGATCCTATATTTCAAATTAATTTCCGTTTTTTAATCGAAAGTAGTAAATTACGTCAGTAGTATATCATGCGCGTGATATAGTTTGGACGCCAAATTGTATCTGAATGCAATCGTGGCGATGTTGTTTCCTTGAAAAGAATTAAATTAGCCACCAGTGACGTGAATCTACCATTCGTTCTCAACCGCCGCCAGTTCCCGTTAATTCCAGATTACACGATGACTATCAACAAATCGCAGGGGCAAACTTTCGATCATGTTGGAATTAACCTCGATGAGCCTTCTTTTCACATGGACAGCTCTATGTTGCACTTTCAAGGTCTAGGATTCCCAATTACGTTAAAATTTACACAAAGAAATCTGAAGTACAAGGAAAATTTATTAAACAACGAAAAATACTTCACACGGAATGTTGTTTACCAAGAGGTTTTTTGAATAAACAAATATTTGAATAATATGTAAATAAAAAAATATTTCCTGTAATAAAACATATGTTTATTTTATTTGTTTTATATCAATGTTAAACATCTCTCTCGTATATATATATATATATATATATATATATATATATATATAATATATGATTAAAACACGACAAATTTGAAGGAAATATCTCGAATGAAGAGGCAATTTGGTACCTCGTTAAAACCATGACGGAGATTTCTAGTTCTCTAATAAAAAGAAATGATTGTGTGTCTACAGAGCAAGCAGTTAGACCTAGCATTGCAGTCCCGAGGAAAACCAACAGAAATACTAATGTTATTCTCGACACTGTCCATTGTACACAAGAACAAAAGGCATCATTTGAAAGGAAATAAATCCTCTAAAAATTTGGTCATCATGTTCATTTATCATATGAAATAATAATATTATGATTCATTGAGCTCAGATATTATTAAAATTATGCTGTAGTAAGTGGAAAAGCATATAAGGAGAAGAACGCATATAAAAGGATGTATAAAGCTTTAGAATCTTTTTCGGTTTCTTTTTTTTAATTTTTGAAAATAAGCTTCAACAATTTCTTTAAGACCACCTAAGCTATACAGATAACTATTTATAAGTCCTAAATTTCCATGAGTTTATTTGTATATTTCATATTCATTTATTTTTACTTTAAATGAAATTTTCTAACAAGTTTTTTTAAAAGTGCGTTATAAAAGAAATCAGTTCTTTGAAGTGTTACGCGTTGAACTGAATAATTTATTTCTTCGAGTCAATTTATTTAAAGCGGAATAGCTCGAAACGAAAAGTTTATGAAAAATAAACACGAAAATGCGTGACTCAAATCAAATAGCAATCCCGAATGTTTTTGCCAAAACTTCGGGATTCATTTCTCATCAAATCAAAGCGAAATTGTTTATTGACTTTCTTTCAAACATGGCAGGTGATCCAGTGTTTTGTTTACAAGTGAGTCCTGATAAATCTTGACTGTTAACCACGCTTCGAGCTATTGAAAGAGCTGAAGCTCATCAAGCTTTGATGAAGAGATGTAATTTATCTGTACCTTATTGTTTGAATTTTCGCCGTCTTTCATTACCGTTTCAGTTGCTGCTTCTTACTCTGTGTGAAATTTAAATCCCGAAAGAGCTTCCGTGGAAAAGTTTTCGACTTTTAAAATATTTAAATTAAATCCACTTTCCCTTAAATCCATTGCACGAAATTCGGAGTTGGTTCGCTTTACTTCTGGTAAAGCTTTTTAACATTCGTAGAATCATATTCAGCTTTAAAGTATTCTCGGATGATGTAAGGGTTATGGTCCTGCCCACATATGCCGAGTTCATGGACCAATATTGAATCAAAGTGGGCGAATACATAAGATACCAAGAATTATCAGAAGTCTAGTGATATAATTATGCAGCATGCTAAATATTCCTTGAGTATCAAATTAAACTCCTGTGAAACAAAATAAAACTCCTGTTGCAGTTTCAGCATCATGAGAATTCAATTTCTTAACTCATGTCGGCAAGCCATGCACCATAATCACGGTAACTGCAACTACCAATTAATGAATGTTTTTCAAGTCCTGGAAAGCACCATGTCTCGCGATTGGCTTAAATTTGAAGAATAACACCAAGTAGGAAAAAAGTTGGATTTCAGGTATTAATCTGTTGATAAATTTATTTTAATTAGTTTAAGAGCTTCAATTTATCAAATTACTTTTTATTTTAAAAGAGGCATTGATGAGAATTGCTGTCTACTGCTTTATCTTATCACGGGAGAAAATAACACAGCAATTAAAAAGGTTAATGAAATCCCAATTCAATCTAATATGTTGAATTTGTCAGAGTATTAGAAATAATCTTTTTTATTAAAATTCACCCTTTTCAGGCTTCGGAACTGACAAATCTCATTCGCTTCTTGACTTAATTTTCAATATCTCCTATGCATCAAAATTCGTAAAGCCTCGTCATCAGTATTATTTTGATTAAATACGTATTCTATAGTTGACTTTAAAACGCATCATTTAAATTATGTGTTTCAGGTGAACTGTTTAATATCTGTTCAGAACTTACTGTCATAAAATTAAACCTTATAAAATGCTACGTATTTTCAAACATAATTCGCATAAATTAATTAAAATGAAAAATACACCTTAATAGCAGTTATGTTTAAGCTGAAGCTCATATATTATGCAGCTATTCCTGAATCTTACTGCATTGAAACAATTGATATGATACAAAATAACTGAATTTCTTAGGATTTGAAAGAACTTTGAAGATTAATTTTGTTACTATTTTGAGGATTCGAAAAAATTCGGTGTATTAAATGGTGTTGGTAAGTGAAACGAGGCGCGATTGGATCCTTCTAGTTTTCCAAATATTTAAAAGTAGAGCTATATATTATTTGATTCTCTATTATTATAATTTACGTGTTTTTTCATTCCTTTACAACCCATTTTTGTCCTATTTAATTGGTATTTTACTCTTTTATACGCCAATTGATGAGATTTTGTTCAAAAATTTAATTACAAAAAAATTCTTATGAAAGTTCCCGTACACGAAAAATATATCTAATATTACAACAAATTCTCCAAATTTTAAAAATAAAACAATGATACACGATATGTCCTAGAAACAAATGCAGACATTTTTTCACTATGTAAGCACTTTTAGATACGCTTACTCATGTATATATATATATATGTAGCCATTTAGTAAATTCCTGCCCAATACATTTTCTAATTTCATTCTCGTCCTTACAGAGATCTATATCTTTCTTTACTTTATGAAATATATTAATATTTTATTATTATTATTATTATCATACTATTATTATCATTATTATTATTACTATTATTAATATTATTATTATTAATAATACTATTATTATCATCATTATTATTATCATCATTATCATTTTATCATTATTATCATTAATTACCACATCATCACACATCATACTTATCATCATTATCATCATTATCACATTGGCTATCATTACTGCTATCATTATTAATAATATCATTATCATTATCATTACTTCATTATTATTATTATTATTATTATTATTATTATTATTATTATTATTATTATTACATATTATACTAATTGAAATATTAAAACAATCATTATCACCTTCATTTATTCAACTAAATTTACCTCATAGAAAAGATTTAATTCCTGAAAACGGTGCGCGACGCAATTTTACTTCATCATCTCTTCGATTACAATTTCTGCCAAGAATACATTTCGATAAGTAGGTACCTTTCAACTAAAGTTCCTTTTATAAAATACTAAAATTTACTTTCTTGCTGTAAAAAAGATCCACGTATGCAAGAGAAATACAAATAAAATTGGGGGGGGGGCTGGTATGTTTTGATTGCTAATTTTAAAAAAAATCTCTGTTTTATCTGTAACAAATAAAACACGAGAAAAGATCGAAGAAATTTTAGAATAGATATAAGTAATAGAATAGATAAAAAGTATAGGAAAAAATAGAAATAATATCTCGAATAAAAGTTTTCGCAATGCTTCTTTCCTGAGTTTTACAATTTTATGTTATTCGCAAAGTTGATTGAATCGTATTTCATTAATATCGAATATTTTATTTCTTAGGGAAGAGAACATTTTTCTTTCCAAAATTCCGAATACCTGAATTTTTTTTAAAAATTAATGCTCTGAAATTAATAAGTAACAACTTAGGGTCCGTTTAAACTACTCTTAGCCTGTTGAAATAACCTTATAAAACCGACTATTTTAGCGGAATAAATTTATTTTAAATCTTAGTCTAGGGATAAATACGTAACTGAACGAAGTAATGA
>BGPR01017285.1:0-28387 GCA_013235015.1 Araneus ventricosus | reverse complement strand
TATAAATCAAATAACAAAATAAATTTGTTTATAAATCAAATAACAAATAAATTCGTTTATAAATCAAATAAGAAAAACAACTGCTTCATGAATTCATAAAATGCAATTTGGATTGCGATTTGCTATAATAAGCGTACAATATGTTAATTTTGCTTCATTTTCTAATGCATTTTAAAGCAAATTAGTTCATAATATTATTACAGTTTAAGTTTGTGGCTATTTTGGATTCGATAGATAAAACAGCTAAGGAGATGATTCGTTCTTGACAAATGCTAGATTTTAAGCAATATTTTTCATTATTTTCAATAACGTGAAATTTTTCTGCAGAAGTAACGGTAATTGTCAATATCAATATATTTTTCAGAACAGCCACACACACGCACACGATTTGGATACAATTCAAATAAATTATTTCTAAATAAATATTTTAATTTTGGGACTCTGAAAGGCAAAACTTGACTTCAAATTTTCATTTCATTAAAGAAATCAATGCAATCAATATCGAATTTGGAAGTCGGGGGAATTTAAGTTGCAGTTAATTAATTCTATGTGACTTAAGAAATTACCATTGTACGTTTTATATAAAGCAATACTACTTCCTTTAACGCCAAATTATCATCTACTAAATATAATTTTGTAGCCACTTCTCGTTCGCAAATACATTTTAAACTCTGTGTTTCGATTTTAACTTTTTCTTCGTGTTCTCTATCAATAGCGTTCTCCAGTTTTAATTCATTTCGAGTTGTAACAAATTGTACATCGCTTGTAAATGATATTCTGATCTTTCATGACTTTGTAATAAAGAACTTTAAATGAAACCCAATCGTTAAATCCAGTTAAACACAGAGAAGTGGTATTTGAAGAGAACAACTTGCACGCAAAACACAACGAACATAATTTCGCAGAACGATAACGCATCTTTGTATTTTGAGTAGAGTAGCCATCTTCGTTCTTCACGTTCCCATTTGTCAATTATTTTAAATAATAATTTTAAGAAAAACTTCTTTTATCATTCTGAAAATCATAGTTCTTTTTTACTTATGCAACTCCATTTTCCATGATGGTAATTATAAATTTATCAGTTATAATTTCAGGCCAATTATCAGGATCGTTAATATCGACCTTTTCAGCTTCGGCACATTCTTGATTCTGTTGAAGCTGCAATCCTCAGAATAATTCATCTTGTTTTTCATTATATCCCGACAAAAGAAGAAGAAGAAGAAAAAATCCTCCGTCTGTAGGTTTCCCTCTGCTTCAAATTATGTTTCCTTTTTTCAGTTTTCTTATAATCGCTTTCCTCTTCATTAAGACGAAAGCTGGCTTTTTGGTGATCAGTTTCGTTTCAATCGTTTTCCTGGATGTCGTACGGCGTAATCTGATTTCCGCGATTTTGATTTTCCAGTAACATTGAATTATGCATTTCTTCAAATGTTGTATACTTTTCAGTTTTAAAAAATTCTGAAAGGGAGTTCCTCCCGTTTTCTACAACTTCTTCTATCTTTTTTGTCTTAAATTTATCAGAGCCACACACTTATATTTTCTACCGGCAACTCTATCTCTTCTAAATTGCTAAAACGTTGCAAAATTATCGAAAAACAGTATTATAAAAACATTGAGATCGTGTTTTTAGTAATATGATTACAACAAACTTCAATAAAATATATTATTCCGTAAATTTCAATAACACATTACATTAAACACATGTCTTCCTTTTAAATACGAATATTTTATTTATTTTCTCGCCTCATGATAAAAAAGGAAGATGTACTGTCACCCGTTACAACACAAAGGAAAATGAAGCACATTGATTTTATTTTCTTCACTCTGAAGTCGGCTATATAACGAAACTCAAAGCACCCAACCTTTTCCTGCATTGGTCGACGTGAAATATACACAAATTGCGTTAGTATGTTTAAATGCATGTATATTAGGATTTAAAAGAAAAGAAAGTATTTTTATTTTGCAAAATTAGTCAGAGGCGCGGAGTCTTTAACCACTTAACTTAATAATTGTCTTTGCTATCTAATAAGATGCTCCCTTCTGTTTTGGAAAACGGTTGTCGTTTTTATTCATCTCAGAAGGCATATAATACTTGACATGTTTATGGATTCTAGGTAATTTTTGTGTAAAATTATAAACATAATTAATGATTAAATTTTAGTTTTAAGACCAAAAATGCTATAGTTCGATGCACGAGTATTCTCGGGCTGATAAGATAAGCGGTTAAAAAACGCGGGGCCTACTGCTCTCGCACCGTTCGACCCCTCCCCCCCTTCGGCCGGCCCTGGATGTAATCACTAATAAATTATTCAGTCCTTTTAACTGCCTCATGCACATCGACAGTAAATCCGATAAAAATCGTTAAGTGGATTTCCTGCTTGCCAATATAAATGTCTACAAGATTTAATGAAAATCTGACATCTCTGTAATCAGCAACAGAAATTCAATGAAGTTAGGGAGTTTTCCCAGGCTGTATAGCATTAGTTGGAGATGACGATAAGATATATCTCTCCAAATCGAAATTTTTGGACTTAGTGACTTTCGCCTGAAGTTATAGCCTTTTCTTTAAAGTTAAAGATACGAAAAATATTTTTTCCACAGCATTCGTCATGGATTTCTAGATCTGACTTTGTAATTTAATAAATTAAAATGTAATCAATTAAAATTGAAGCATAGGTCTCCTACCATGTGCAAAGAAAAGATATAAGCTCATATTTACAGTAGTAGATGCATTCACCAAATTCGTTTGGTTTTATACTGTCAAGACAAAATCAGCGGCAGAAGCTGTATAAAATCTCGATATCCATCAAGCTGTCTTCAGAAAAACTTCAAGGATTATTCCCGACAAAGGCGAGAAAAGCCTTTACCTTCAAAGATTTTGTAGGGTACTGCAAAGATAAAGGAATCCAGCATATATAAATCACAACAGAAAATGCCAAAATTCATCGGCACTCCTGGTTTTCAGATTGAAAGGATGCATGGAACCCTCATCCCTGTGCTTGCGAAACTGTCAATCGACGACCCTGCGAAGTGCTTCATGTTCGTCCAAGACGTTCAAAGAATTATTGACAGCACTTTCAGCAGATCTACTAAATGATTTTCACCTTTCGAGTTGATGGCAGGCGCGAAAATGAGAAACAAGGATGAGAAGACAAGGAAGCCACATGATCCCTAAAAATCAAAGAAATCCTTGAAGAAGAACGCCCCAACTCTCCATGATTCAGGAGAAAGAGATTAATCGCGAAGAGGCCAAAGCGAATATCTTCAAAGTGCAAGAGGAGAATCGACGCTAATATAATCGATGTAGTAGAACTGCTCCACTCTACAGAACAAACGACTTGGTAGCAATAAAGGTCTCATAAAGGGCCTGAAGCAACTTCCACTTCAGCTGACAACATGAAACCCTGGTCTGACGCAGTTGCTACTTGAGGTGGAATACAAGTTTTTTCCGTTTCTATTATTTCTTTTTAAGTTTTCTTTGTTTCGTATTTTCTTATGTTTCAGCGCTAAGAGGACCGACAGAAGTCAGCCTTCGACATCACAGTCACAGTTTTCGGCGCGATCGCAGAAGGGAGCTTTAACCGTGATTTTTCTTTTTTCTTAGAATTACGGTTGTTAATTCTGTCAATCAAAGAGAAAATTTCATACTTGCTCCTTTGAGTTCCCGATGAAGCTTCGAATTACAAAAGAGACGTTATCATTCGAGAACGCATACCACAACAAGAGGGGTGATTCACAGAAATACTTCTTAAACCGCGATGGGGCGGAAGTGCGACTGCGTGGTGAAGCGTGACCTACTTATCTCTAAGGTTATTGTTGAAGACTCTGTTCCCCTCTGAGTGGAGATGCCCCTCCCTGTCTGAGGAAGGTAGTTCATGCATATGTAAGAGCGTTTAGAGTAGCTTTGATGGCGCCATCTGTTGACAGCATATATAACTAAAAACTTGCAAAATTATATTAAAAAGAAATGAAATTAAAATAAAAAACAATTTGCCTGCATTTTATACAAATTACTGAATCACACCTTTTTGACAGTAGTATTCATCACTGGTATTTGTGATTTTTTGATATTGAGTAGAAAATAACAGTTCGTCATTCCTAGGAGGACCTCACACGTCGATGGCCGAGTGATGTGAGAACCAATCCTGTCCCCACCCGATGGCGCAATGACGCCAACGCTGTAATCCACTCGATGTCACGGAGGGCAAGAGGTCAGAGATCGGCAAGCATTCTCGCGAAGGGGAGATCGGTTGTCTGTAGCTGCTGAGAAGTAGAGATTTCAACCAAAGTCCAGTGACTGACCGCACACAGGCGGCCAAGCATTCTCTGTAAGAAGAGGTACGCGGTGACTGTATAAAATTTCAAGCTCTCCGACAGCTAAAATGACATCCAACAACGTCTGTTAATACGGTTAAACCATCACCTGTACATTTATCATCATCATCTTTGTCCGTAAGCATGTAATGTATGGAAGTGGACTGATTGGCGTTATTTCAAACCCAACACATCCACATATATTATTCCTTAATCACTTATATGAATCAAGCGTTTTTCTGCTAAGTCCTATTTTGAAAAATCCAATGCATATAGGGAATTGCTAAGGCCAGTGACAGCTCAAGTCGACAATACGTAGAAAAAGATGAATCACAACTGAATTGAATGACATAATTTGTATTTCTACTCATCTCATGGATGCAGAAAAAGTTCCATGAAGTTAAACATCTATGGCTTTAAATATAAAGAAACAAATTTGTGAAAAATAAGTTTTGAATTGTAAAGTCAACAAGTGAATTCTAACTGCGTAAAAGTTTGGTTAAATGTTAAGAATGAAATGTATCTGTTACAAAAAATCTGTCTTAAAATATTCCTTAAATTTTAGTCAATCATGTGAAACATTCCTTTTTTTAGTTTTTATGTTACTTTACTGCCCAAAATCAGTCTGCAACGCCACTTTGACCCCTGTGAGCAAAACATACTTGTATTTTTCTTTCTTCATAAATTGATTACCCATTATCTAAAGAGTACGCATACGAAATGATGTTGCATTTGGTCCAGTACATTTTTTTTTGTAACGGAGTTCTGAACACCTACCTATACTTTAATTATGGCCATAATGTAGAACACGCCTTTTAAATTTTTTCTGAAAAAAATAATTTACCAACTTTATTTCTATCAGAATTTGTTTCTTCACTATTAACTCTTTATTCTACATAGAGGATGCCAAGAAAAGTCCTCTTGGACATCCTTATCGCAAATACAAGCAAAGTCAACTTATACTTCGCTTGCAAAAGGCCAGACCATCAGTCATTCCTTCATTTTTTACTAGAGTATCAGAATTTCTTAATTATTTTAATCTAGACAATGTACAGTCGTGCCTACCATAAAATACCATCTCACTCCATGGAATTCACATGGATTATACTTTTTAAACCTTTGACAAAGCTAATACGGCCCTTGAAATTTATTAGCAACTCTTTGCAAACCATCGTGAAGTTTACCAAAACTTCATTCCTTCTTTTACGGATGGCTCAAAATGCTCATCCTGCACTTCATTTGCATGTGTTTTTATCAATTCTACCCTCTCATTTCAACTTCACCCATCATGCTCTATTTTTACTGCCATTCTACATGCGTTATCTCAAATTTCTAGTGGTCCACCTGATAATTACATTATTTATTCTGATTCATTAAGTGTCCTAGAAGCCATGACCTCACTTAATAGGTTCAGTCACCCATTGGTATTCAACATCCTTGAATTGCACGATCATCTTACTAGTAAAGGTTTTTCTACTCTCTTCTGCTGGATTCCCTCTCACGTCGGTATATCTGGCAATGAAATTGCTGACAATCTTGCTCTGCCACCATCAGTTTAAACTCTCCCGTCCCTGTCAACGATGTCAAAAAATATATTAAATCTATCCTCCACTCAAAATGGCATGCTCAATGGGATCATAAAGACACAAATAAACTTCATTCAATTAAACGTCTAATAGATTGTTGGCCTAGTTTACCTATCAGAAAGCTCGACACAGTTCTCACCAGATTAAGAATCGGACACACTCGATTCACGCATAGGCATTTGTTATTGGGGGAACCCGCACCTCTTTGTACAGCATGCCAATGCCAAATGACTGTTCTCCACATTCTTATTGAATGCCAACAATTTAATCATCAAAGCATCCGCTGTTTCCACTCATCTTGTATCACTCTTAAAGACATCCTTCGCAAAGATCCTCATCCACAACTTTCTAAAAATGATTGGTTTTTACTCTTTGATCTGATATTTTTACCATGTTTTAAGGTCATTTTTTCCTTGTTGCAAGTTTTTTGTAGACTTTACAAATTGACACGTCATAACGTATGACAGACTCCTCTTAATTGAACTCCCATACTAAGATTTTATCCAAGACCATATGTTTGGCGCAGCATAATCAAAATGGTTTTTGCGCCAGTAAACTCCATCAAACCAAACCAAATCCAAAATATATCTGAATTGGATCTCGCATGAGACCCGTCGAGAGAGGGAGGCAGTAAGGGCCCTGACCCAGGTGTGCGCTCGACCATCCGGGATAAAAAGAATTTTTTTAAAATTATTTTCAAGAGTATTTATGTTTATACATTTCAAATGAGGTCCGATATGATGTTGAACTATATTTTTGCATCTATTTTCTCTAAATACAAAACTCACACATTCTCATTATATTGTTAGAAATTACAGTCGGTGGCTAGAAGTCAGATTTTCGTAAAAATTGGTGACGTGGCAGGGCAACCACGGTCATAACTCGCAAGGGGGCCCCGCATACCAATGTGAGGGGCCATATACTAGTATTTTGCCCCGGGACCCAACCCAGACCTCAGCGGCCCTGTCTCGCATTACGCATTTTGCAATATGCCGGGTGACAGGCTGCTGCAAGTATCAGTTAAATTGTACTGCTATCGGAGGGGTCTTATATACCCTCTCTTTGAAATAGTCGAACAAAAAGAAATCTAATGGAAAGATGCCCATCTCAACATCAGTTCAATTCCAATTTCAGTTTATACATTACAAAAGGCAGAAGCCACTGACACTACTTTCTATATTACCACCACAGTTGATGATTTGATAGTCACAGTTGGGTTAAAAAAAAAAAAAAAACAGGAAGTTCTGCCGAAAGCGAAAATTGTCTCCTTTTTAACACGTTTCATGACGTAATGTGTTGGAAATCGCAGACAAACTAATTAGCAATATAAGAGTTCGATTCTCGGCATTCGTGCGCTCTACAACTTTGTAATTGACTATTTTCCTTTATCTCGTATCGTTAACGAGATCGGTAAACTAGCGACTGGCCTAGTCACAAATAAGTGTTGTAAATGGACTCACGGAATAGCGTATAGCCACTTTGCTATACCTACTATAATTTTTATGACTACGACCGTTGTCGATTAGAGAGAGGCATTAATGAAACTGGGCATCCTGCATAGTCAATAACCTAAAACAAAATATCGGATAATAAATAAATAACTTCATTTTTACATAATCTTTAAGAATTCGTATTTTTTTTAACTATTTTCATTTATTAACAGTGGCGTAGCGACGACAAGCAGGATATGATATTTTTCAACCCCCCGTTATCATCAATGCCCTAGATTGTGTAAACGGCGCCCGGAACGTAATACTTTTTCGCCCCTCATCGCATTTAACTTTAAAAAGTGACATAAACGCATTAACGTTTTTTAACCATGGCCAGTGGCGTAGCAAGGGTAAGTGGCGCCCGAAATATATATATATTTTATCCTACTTGACATCAGTAACTTAACAAGCGTGATTGGCGCCAGGGGTATTGTATTATTTTTACACTCCGTCATCATATTTTGTCTTAAAAATGCAAAGTTTTGACTCCATGGCGCCCCTTAAAATTGGCTCCCGGGGTACTATATCCCACCTCACTGCACCACTGTTTATTAAGAATGAGTAATGCGAATGAATTATATACTTTGAATCGAATTTATAAATTAAATCATAGTTAGTATTCGACATTGTAATTCAATTTATACCACCGCCAAAATGTTTCAAAATTAATAAAGTAAAAAAGTTCCTCTGTATTAAATCAATAGCAATGAGTTCATTTTACTGAAACATTAGAAATCAAGGCTTTTTAAGTCACGATCCACGATCCAATATGAAGTCAACTGGAAAACTAAGATTTGCACAAAAATAGTCGCGTTGATTCGAATCATTTTAGAAAAAAAAATTCCAAAATGCATGCAGTTAATTTTCCCGCGGTTTGAAATGGTTGTGTAAAACAGTGATTGTACCTTTGCAAATAGAGACTAAATGTTATGGAAACACGAGTCTAAACAGATTACCATTGTTACTCAATACATTGAAAATATCTTAAAGATGCTTTAAACAGAATTTTTAAAGAATCTGTTAGAAAACTACATCTTAATTTTATTCAAGATTCCAAACAAAAACTATGGCCGCGGTGGCTTAGTGGTAAGGTCTCGGCTTCGGAGGGTTCCAAACCTTATCCCACTGAAGATCCGCCGTGTATCTAGGCCTGTGGGTCGTTAAATTATACGTAGGGAATCAAACGTCCTCCCGCTGATGTGGTGCGAAAGTTTGGAGAGGGGATGCAAGCTCAGCCGTCATCCGACCGCAGTTCGAAATGACGAGATTCATCTCAAAATAGCCCTCCTGTTGCTTCAAAACAGGACGTTAATATAACTAAACCAAACAAAAACTATTAAAATATGTTTAAAGAACACCATGAAAACTCTGGGAATCTCTAATCATCCCACTGAACGAAAGATTGTGATATTGCTGAGGATATAAAATTCAGATTTATATTTCCCTGCAGCTATTGCACCGAAAAGTTGCGATTGGTGCATGCTTAAAAAAGAATTATTCAAATCTGATAAGATCTTCCGATCGCACCAAGTGTCTAAATATTCGAAAAAAAAAATGGAGAAATGTGCTGTTTCTTAGTAATTTTTTTTGAAGTTTTGCTTCCGTATTTTCTTTTAATGCTATAGTGCAAAAAGCTTCAACGGGTACTGCTATATAAGAAAAAAAATTATTTCTCTATTTAAAGAATATCTTCCAATCAAGCAAATCCCTTAAAATTTACGAAAAAATGCAACATTTTGACAGTTTTTCGTAAATTTTTAAAACAAATTTGTATCAGTTTTTATGTATCTGCAATGACCATAGAGTTAATTAAACAACTTCAAAGTGTTTTTACCACGTTTTTATTAACTCGCTTTCTTGTCTGTCTGTCTGTTCGGTACAAATCTTGCGATCGATTTTAAACTAACTTCCCGATGAGCTGGAGACTTGAAACTTGAAACATAGTTCAGAACTAGATGACAATGCATTATTAATTCGCTTTCTTGTCTGTCTGTCTGTCTGTCATTTCATGTTTTGCATGACGCATCCGCAGTACGTTTTTCATTATATCTCGAAAACTATTAACATTACAGGCTTGGTTCTTGGGTATGTGATGACCCATGGGATCATCGAAGCACTCCTATATTTCAGCCATATCTTTGCGCATGCGCAGTACGTTTTTCATTATATCTCGAAAACTATTAACATTACAGACTTGGTTCTTGGGTATATGGATGGACCATGGGATCTTCGAAGCACCCCCATATTTTAGCCATATCTTTGCGCATGCGCAGTACGTTTTCATTATATCTCAAAGGTCTCTGCGTCACATAACTTGCTTTTTCAAGAAAATAACAATTTTTTATTTATGATCAGGTGAAGAGAAACTGAAATAAACCTGAAATTTGTCACATGTCTCCGTCATAATCTCATCAAGATGTTTAAAATCGATTGCAAAATTTCACACACAGAAGACTAAAAAGCAGAAAATAATTATTTAAAAAAATAAAAATTTTAATAGAC
This sequence comes from Araneus ventricosus, assembly GCA_013235015.1. Taxonomy (NCBI): domain Eukaryota; kingdom Metazoa; phylum Arthropoda; class Arachnida; order Araneae; family Araneidae; genus Araneus; species Araneus ventricosus. The sequence goes on along the minus strand of BGPR01017285.1, from coordinate 18,495 downwards.
CACGTTTTTAAAACAGACTATAAAGTATAAAATAATTTCTTCTAGCCCCATACAGATTTAAAACGAAAAACGTGGGGCGCATGCAATATTTAATAGTAAGGTGTAGGGAGTAGCTGTCGTTGAGAAAACTCACACAACAGTTCATATCATTTCCACTGCAATAAAATTGTTAGTGACTGAAATAAACTATTTATACATCAATTATCTATTACATGCGCCCCACGTTTTTCGTTTTGAATCTGTATGGTGTTCTAAATCTGTATGGGGCTAGAAGAAATTATTTTATACTTTTTAGTCTGTTTTAAAAACGTGGTCTATTAAAATTTTTATTTTTTTAAATAATTATTTTTAAAGAAACAGCGTCGGTAGTTAGTATTAACATTGCGTTAGTGATTTGAATTCTCTGCCCATTACCCAACTGGCAACACAACGCGCGACTCCTGTTTGTTCATGCCGCTTAGTGTGTCGGTTCATCCCACGCCTCCATTTTGTATTAGTTGTCTATTATATCTATGACTAGGCGTCAGTCGTTGTTAGAGAATGAGTAGCATTCTGCGTTGCGTGTCGTGCTTGACATTAGTCTTTCTCAATAGTGTTTGGTATTGATCTATTATATTCAGTTCGCTTGTGAAATTGATTCGTCAACGTCCAAGAGAATTACGAGACAGTCCTTCGAGTGTTCTATATTTGGCCGTCCGAAAGATTTGCTACGAATTAAACTCGCTACCAACGAGCATGTGCTCCGAGTTGTCCTGAAGAGAGGTTTGAGTTAACAAGGAAGGTCAACAACACAAAAGTGAATTTTTCAGTTCCTAACAATTCAGTGGCACAAAAAGTAAAAAAATAGTTTTGATAGCGCGACAAATCCCTTCAGTTTCCTATTATAGGATTGTCCATCTCATCAATGATAAATATTGTAACCTCGGAAAATCTTACAACCAAGACAAGGAGAAACCAGGTTTTTTTTAAAAAAAAAAGGGATTGAAGAGTTTAAAATCTAAGCAAGCGAACTGTTTGATGTCTCTGCTTAAAGGTGTGTAATGGATGGGTATTGCTCTTGTAAAAAGACCCCAGACCTCTGCGAGTGTCAAATTTACATTAAATATATGCGTAAGAAACTTAACAAGATTCCCATCATTGAACAAAGATTTATCTACCTTCCTGGGAAGCATGGATTAGGAAAAATTGTACTTTAGATACAAAGGAGACAACAAAGTTGAAAACTAGAACCAAGACAAAAAGCTACACCTTAAAGAGGGAAGTTTCTAAATCCACTCTAGCCTTTAGGAACGAGCTTAATCCTTTAGATGAAATATAGCCAAGTTGTTCAGCCACGTCGCGATCTGGGTATTGATCATGAATACAAAGCAACCTACTCTGTGAAGAAATATTCATGGCAAATGAGGATTTAGCTAAAAGCTACAGCATTCAATAGCGATCTTTATGGAGAATCTGTCTATGCAGCTGACTAAGGGGTCTATTCTGGTACCCCCGGTTGGGTTGGGTTCCGTTGTTAACGTGCGGAATCCAACCTAACCGGGGGTACCAGAATAGACCCCTAAGACAGATACTTCCAAAGTTGTTGATAGATGTAAAATTGGGCGGGAAAAGAGCCACAGTATAGAAGTGATTTACGAAACAACAGTTAACAGGATTCCGAACAAATACATGGTATTTATTTTGACGGTAGAAAATATCACACTTTAGATATAAAAAGGATTTAATCTAAACAATTTCGTCGAACAATGAAGGAGAAGCATCATTCTATCATCAAAGAACCTGATTCGACTTATGTTGGCCATGTTTCTCCAGACTCAGGACCGGACAAAGACATTGCATCTTATTAAAATGAATAAGGAAGTTCACTAGAAGACTTGGACGTCGCTGGATGTGATGGTACTAATATTAAATACTGGGTGGAAAAGTGGGGCTATTTATCAACTCAAATCCTATGTTGGACGACTACCGCGAAGGGCTATGTATTTACTGCATTCCACTGAGTTACCTTTCTGCCATCGTTTCCAGTACTTAGATGGGGGAACAAACCAAGATCTTTTGTGTGCTGATTGGAGAGGATCTCAGTGGGTGTGAAAAACTTCCAGTAATAGATTTTCAACCAATAGATTGTGCAAACCCAGAAGTGGACAGAAAATATTTGGGCTAAGACCAGATACATCTTTTAGACATATGTCAGGCAATGAAAAGTTGCAACCGTCCAAATGACTTGTCAAATCATGACCTCGGCTCAATCTCACGTTCTTCAGAATCATGAAACCTATGGGGCATTAAAATAAATCGTAGTTGTGATTTTTAAAATTTATGAAAATTGTCAAAATGTTGCATTTTTTTCGTAAATTTTAGGAAGTGCACGACCAGAAGATATTTTCTAAATAGAGAAATATTTTTTTTTCTTGTGTAGCAGTACCCTTTGAAAATTTTTACTCTATAGCATTAAAAAAATATGGGAGCAAAATTTAAAAATATTACTAAGAAAGAGGGAAATTCTCCATTTTTTCAAATATTCAGACGCATTGCGCGATCGGGAGATATTATCAGATTTGAATATTTTTGTTTTGTTATTTAAGTATGCACCAATCGCAACTTTTCCGCACTAGAGCGAAAATAAAAATTAGATTTTTTTCGCACCACTCTAATATACATAACATATGTAGATGATCAACCTGCAAGAAGTATGAAATTGCCACAATAGTAAAAGAAAAATGACAAAGGAATAAAAGAAGTAAGAAAAAGGCTCGCTGAAAGAAATGTTCCGACTCGAATTCAAACACTAACTAGTCTTAGATTGACTAGCTACTAGGATACAAGCTGACTGGAAAAGATATCCTAGCTAATGAAAGACCATCATCTTCTTTGACTAAAGCGTTAGGATCTTTATATTTTGAAATTATTCTTAGCTAAGAACTTGAAAAAAGTCAAACCTGGACTCGAGGAATGACAGTTTCATTATCTAAAATGCAGGCTTAATTTTATTGGTTAGATTTTTGTTCCAATATGAGACCCCATGCTACTGCGACGATATATCGTCGTTCGTAACACTTGCGACAAGTGCCAACGACGATATATCGTTGCGTGCGACGGCGCCTTACTATTCGCATTGCGAGATAACTATCTCAAAATAAATTTATAAACCTTTAAAAATGGTTTCATTAATATATTCGATTGATTAATAATATTCTATTAATATTCGATTTCTCATAATGTTTTGTACAGTAGAACCCCGGGAATCCGAACTAATTGGGGCTGACCTCTGTTCGGATAATCCGGTAAAATATTCTTGATATATCAAATGCAGTAGAGTGGATGCTCTATGAAGGCATATGGGAAAGATCACGCGGCGATTCGTATGGTACAGTAGCAAACAAGTTGAGGTTCAAAAGAAGGTATCGAGTTTGTTTCTGCTAAATAAGGTGCCGTATTCATTCTTAAAGACCAATTAGAATACTTCTTTTAAGTTAAGAATAAACATTATAGTCCTGTAAAATGGTACATTTTGGTATGCAAAAGGTCGGGGAGTTTTGATTTTTAGATATGTTGTTAGTGTTGGGCGCGTGTCGTAAAATCCAAGTTTTCGACCTCGGCGCGCCACTTGAACAAAACATGAAAATTTTGGATCTTTTCTAAATTTTTTCACAATATCTCCAGAACGGTTGGTTTTACAGAAAATATTATCCTTCACAAATTTAAAGTAGAGTAAATTTGTCACAGTTTGAGCCCAAAATCAGCTCTGTAACTTAAATAGTGACCGAGACACAGGCTTCCAAAAAATCACGATTTTCTCAAAAATTTATGAAAATTATTATTTTTCGCCAGTTTTTGCTGAATATGTACCAAATTAATATAAGGTGTTTAGAGCAAACGTCATATGGATCAATTTTAAAGACGAGTAAATTTGCTATAAATAAAGCACTATCGGATGTTTCTACGACTTATATTTCAAGATATGCAGTTGTTCAATGAAAGAACGGTTTAGAAATTTTTGACGTCATAAAACAATTAAATAGTTTCAAAAATATGTACTAAGTTTATATAACAAAAGTTAAAACTTGGGCTGTAGTTGTTAGGCATAAACCATATAATATATGCTATTTAAAGTTTTTGCCTTTTTGACGGGCCAGGACGGAAATCTTCAAGATCTGTCTGCTACTCCTTGTCCTCTTCATCCAGCTGAAGATTTATATCTTCTATATCGTCGTATATAAAGTTATTTATTGACGATGGCGTGTCGTCTTCATCTTCAATGCTGTCCTCAAGTAGATTGATGTCTGACACGTTCTCGCAAGCTTCTCCCAGAGAACAAGTGCACTGGGAAGAACATATAAGACATGCTTTCCGGCAACCACACGGTCCTCCCGTTGGTGTGGCGTGGAAGTTTGGAGAGGGGGGTGCCAGCTCAGGTGTCGTCCTCGTCATCTGACCAAGGTTCAAAATTACGAGGTCCGTCCCAAAATAGCCCTCGTGTTGCTTCAAAACGGGACGTTAATATAACTAAACTAAACTAAACCGGCAACCACAAGCATTCTTGCACCCTTTCTTGCAGTTGCAAGATATAATTTTCAAGAGGGATTCAGGAGCTGCATCCCTTTCCATTTTGCGTGAGGAGAGGCCGAATCGGGTAGGTGCAAACCATTTCTGTATCTGAAAGTAAGATCTTAAGGCATGAAATCGCGCTGCATCCACGGTTGGGGGTAAACGTGCTAGAGTGGACCTTGCTTTAGTTGCTGATTGGGTAAATAGCGTGTGGCGCAAGTGATTGAGATCACATGCAGAGGTTCTAGGGTTACCTCCATATAAATGAATCAGAAAAGTTTCGCCTGCCTTAGCCACTTGGTCAATGGTAGCTTCAGAGTCGAAAAATACTTGTATTTTTTCTTCCAGGTGTCGGTTTTTTTCTAAAAGAGAGCAAAATTTTGTTTTCCCGTGGCCGAATAATGCACTTGTAGTAACACACCCACTGAAAGCGTGAATGAACAAAATCATTCTGCTGAATTTGTATTTAAATGACGTTGTGGAGTATAACACATCAGGCGTCCTCCCTTTTCCACATTTTTGGAAGTGCAAGTTCTCTTTCATTGGAGCTAACCCCGTTAGAAGGACTAAAAAGTCAATGTCTTCACCAATTACGAAAATATTGCCATACTGATATTTAACAGAAACAGCAGTTTCAACAATTAGTACGTCTGAATCCTCTACTGTCTGTTTAACTCTTACATTTGCTTTTTGTAGAAACTTTTTCAAGAGGTAAATGAAACGCACATAGTTTCTTTCATTTGCTAAAAATTGTTCTTGAGAAATTTCTGGACATGTGGCTTCATTGAAGATTATCTCATGTGATGAATGCAAGTTTGCTTGTCGAATGCGTTCTGCACTTTTGGTGCTCTTTCCATTCACATCAGAAGGATATCCATCAAACACTACGGCTACGTTCGATCCATAATGTGTTTGTAAGTATGTCAGATAACTCTTAGCAATGTCCCCGAAATTCATGTTCCGCGGCCAAACAACTTTGTGAAGTAAGTGGCCTCCATCCACCACTACAAAATTATTTTTACCTTGGACAGCATCAATTTTGGTTGGTGTGAACGCTGAAAACAGGGACGATTTAGTAACCTTTCGCATTTCCTCTTCATTAAACAGTGACAAAGGGAAAGGTGACAGTTCAAATGTGAAAAATATTTTCAAGTCTTCATCTGACTGTTTGGTGACACAAATTCTGTGGAAGAGGGTTAGTGGGTCCACAGTAATTTTTTCTTTCCCAATTTCAGCACTGTTGTTAACAGAAGCAAGTGTAATGACTTTATCTTTACGCTTGAATTTAACGTTTCCAAAGTTGCCACCAACAATTCTGGAGATTCCCTCGCAACCAAGTTAGTGAGACAAGTGACAGTTAACATCCGCCGTTCCTACTACACCACCGCTCATTGACATCAGCACATCATTTATGGGGAATGGTATGTGTTGAGTAAACCACCTTATATTAGTTTAGGACATATTCAACAAAAATTGACGAAAAATAACAATTTTCATAAATTTTTGAGAAAATCGTGATTTTTTGGAAGCCTGTGTCTCGGTCACTATTTGAGTTACAGAGCTGATTTTGGGCTCAAACTGTGACAAATTTACTCTACTTTAAATTTGTGAAGGATAATATTTTCTGTAAAACCAACCGTTCTGGAGATATTGTGAAAAAATTTAGAAAAGACCCAAAATTTTGATGTTTTGTTCAAGTGGCATGCCGAGGTCAAAAACTTGGATTTTACGACACGCGTCCAACACTAACAACATATCCAAAAATCAAAACTACCCTACCTTTTGCACAGCAAACCCCTATTTTCTGACGGATTTACTGGACTATTAGCTTTGTTTCTGATTTGTAATTGTTATTTCCCCTTCATTTTTCGGTAAAAGTTTTTCAGAAAATTAAAAAAAGATATTCGGATTACTGGGCTCTACTGTATTTATGTTATTCGTATGATTTTCAATAAATATTGAAATATAGTCAGCGTTAATTTATTCTTCCTTTATTTCGTAATATGCTCCTTTTTGAATTTTGTAAATATCATTCTTTTGTTTTTTATGAGCTTTTTCCCAAACCTTGGCAAATTCGTGCGGTGTTCTTCGCATAGGCATGATACTTTCGGTCCGCACTAACCCCATTCTCTAAGCTTCCATATCGCACCAAATTCAAGACAAAACTGGAAATATTTTGTTTCAGCAACAAATATTTTTACCCATTAACTACCTGTTAAAGCAGTGTATAGTAATGAGTGTAAGATATTCATTGAAGAGTTAAAACATTACATAAATATTACTGTCCCTATCCTTGAATCAGCCTGATCAGCACATGTATCAAAATGCAAACAAGTGCAAGGGAATTATATCTATCAAACGGAGCATTTTTTTATTGCTGTCATGGGTGAAGGTCAATATTATAATGAGGTTGACAAATGGCGACACGCCTTGGAATTAGCATTTCAGAAATGGCGATTTTGGTTGGCTGCTCTCACACTAAAGTAGTTAGCATTTACAGAAACTGGACTGATGACAGTGAAATGAACTGTAGGCACCAAGGTGTTGGTCATCCACAAAGACAGTGGGTGCCGTAGGTCGTCAAAGTAGTGGGTGCCGTAGGCTGTCTTGTTTCATAAAGTGCAACCGCTGCCATTCCACCATTCGCCTGGCAGCAAATTTTAATGCAGAACAAATCAGAAATGTTTCGGAGCACACAGTTTAGAGGGCACTGGTATTACTGGTACACTTTATGGGACTCCACTACCTAATAAGTTTCCATTGCTTACTTGATACCACTACCGCTTATAGTGCTTGTAAAGAGCATATGAACATCGACAGGCTGTCTGAACTTACCAGTCTGAGTTTTATTACATCATATGGTTGACAGGGTTTGAATTTCTTGGTTGGCCAGGAAGTAATAGTGAATCAGTGTACGGCAGATGCAACTCAGGCTGATGTGATTTAGTGTAGCTTTGAGGAAAATTAACATGGACAGCTCTAGGGCCCGCAGTTGTCATAGGCAGTACAATGAAACCTGCAGCCTACCTGAATGCCACAGAGACGAATTACATCCATTCATGGCATACCCAGATGACAGTGGACTGTTCCAGCAAGACTATGATCTTACCACAAGGTCAAGATAGCATCTACAAGGTTTGAGGAGCAAGACTCAAGAGTTCCACTTGTTGCCTTGGCTGATTGAGCATTTATGGGAAGGCCTCTCCAAACTTATGATTCACCGTGAAGTAATTTATGAATTGATAGACCTATGCTTCAGACTTATGCCAGAAACTTGAGGAATCCATGTCTACAATTACTGAAGCTGTTGTGTGAATTCAACAAGATTTTAGATATGGTTATAGATAGGTTATTATTATAGATGGATCAACAAGGTTTTAGATATGTGACCATAATATTTTGGCTTTTCAGAACAATCCTTCACAATTATTTCTTTCAGAAAGAACTTAATTTCTTTTCAAAAAATTAATTCAACAGATTTATTTATAATGATGCATCATACTACATAGATACTAACTTTTGGCATTTTATCTATTTAATCCATAGTTACTTAATTTTGTGTTTGTTTTAATTCACATTAAATGCTATTTGCTATAATATTTTAAATTACTTTTTATAAAAATTAATTTAGCTATTTTACTTTTGTTCTAGATTGCTAATCATGTGCAAAGTACTATTTTTAGCGATAATGTAAGAAGACAAACCTTCATGAAGTTATAAATGAATCGCAGCCTAATGTCAACGACAGGGTTGCATGCATATTGAGACCAATTTGGACATTTATAACAAATTTGGCTATAAAAAAAAGCATTTATCAGTGTTAATATCATTTTGAAATCTTAAACATGATGAAGTTTCTAGATTTTCAAACAAAAACTAAAAATATCTTGGCCTAGAATAAAAAAAGTTGAAATGGGTTGAAAACAAAACTTGACTGATCAGAGTGAAATATTGGTTATTTTAAATAAGTACATTAGGGTGGGTCACCGCTCTATGGCGAAAAAAATTTATGATTTCTATCTGCCACAGCAAGAAAAGGGTGCCAAATAAAGTGTTTGTCTCAGAGATAAAATATGGTTTGAATGGGATATCATCGTCTGCCTCCGGATTGACTTTGGAGAATACAGATTTTGAAAATCTTCTATTTGATGAGTTGCTACAACTAGGCTAAAAAAAGTTTTAAAAAGTGTGTCTTTAAAACAAATTGAAATTATATGAGTAATATTAATTTATTATAAGAAAACTTTTACAAAAATGATATGTATATTATTACCATAATATTTCAAATTGAACGACTATCCTTCTGGCTATCGAATTTCATCATTTCTTCCTACTCTCTCGGATTTTTTGCCCAATGAGTCTGAAGTTTTTATCACAGTCTTAATTGCCATTTAAACTGCTAGTAGATGATAGAGCAGGCATAGTAAAGACAAATTCTCCAGAAACTTTTTGGGTGACAAGCAGTCATATGTCTTCGTAAAGTACGGATTTCAATATTGGTGGATTCTCAGTCTTCAATATTCTCCTGCCAGTTAATGAGACTGGTGTAAGATGATGCATCAAATTTTACAGTAGGAAGTCGAAATAATCAGTCTATTTTCTTGAATACTGCGGGCTTTCAAAATGTGACAAGCTGCTAGTTCAAGGATATTCGATTCAGAGTGGGTCAGCAGTGCTAGCTATACATTCGAGGTTGAAAGAAGTAATTGTTTCTTTGAATTACAAGGATAAATTTTGACTTTCAGTTTTGTGGGCAAATATCTAATTGCAGCGATGAGATTGAATAGGTCCCGTGCTCCATCTCTTCAGTAAGGGTGAATTTTGTTAGCAAACCCGGTTGGAGCATCAACCTTGATGTTGTAAGAATAACTAAGTTTCCAGAAGGAGATTCCAATAAAACGTAAAATTCGATTACCACGAGTTAGTCAATGGGCATGAGACATTTTGTCTGGAGATCTGTTTATTAAATCCTTGGGAAATATGCCTGTTGAAACCGTCAAGACAATTCTGTACAATATGTTTGGTCTATGCTAATACCTTGAACAGAAAACTCAAATAACTTTGTTAAAATTGAACAATAGGCCTTTTTTCACACATTTCTAGATCTTCCTGATTCTTTCTGAAAATGTCTTGCATCCCGATAGGTTGCCATCAATATGTAGAAACAAGATTCGGAAAGGTAATTCGTTCACGTGCAGTAGACAGATAAATTCACTGCAACGGTTTATCTAACTTTTTTTCAAGCAGAGTATGACATCTCCATTTTTATCAACATTCACGTTAGTTCCATTACATCCAACTGCCACGGAAGACTCCAAAGACATCTTTGATTCTAGAAAAAAGTCAGTGATTGATTATTCTATGCACATAAGATGTACCAAAAGCTGGATATTCTTCAAGCATCGATCCTTTTTCCCGTCCTTCTCTGATATAATTAAAATTAAAAATAAGAAATATAAAATTAAATATTTTATATTTCTGTCCATCGAAGTATAAAGCAGGTATTTCTAGGACTTATTTTTCTGCCGAAATCAGTTGTTGTACTATCTTACATTTCCTGTGAAGCTATTTTTATCACTAATATTCTAACTAGAAGTGTGAAGAATTGATCAAGCAATACCTACTCCAGCCCTGTCTCCGTATCTATCGCTTGTTCTTGAAAGTACATTGTTATTTATCTTACTGTATGTAAAGTCGACTAATCGTCAGCAGAGGTCGACATTGGGATTTGCGACTTTAGCTGGGTCATCGAAGTAGACACATTTAGCTTCTTTTTGCTTTCTTTTTAAGGCTAAAACTGTAATTATTGCCTTGGCATTTAACTTTTAAAAGTGTTTGTTATTTTATTCGTTGTACTAACCATATCTAGGGTTCCAATCACCATTCTTCTAGTGGTTCGTTGGGCGATTAGGAAGCTTTTCTCTCCAACAGGTATTTTTTTGTGTCTGGGACAAAAGCATTCATTGATGTTTTTACATATGCAGGATGGAATCTCAAACCACACTTTCCTAGTACGATGAAACTCTTCAAATCCCTTCTTGGGTGTTTTAAGGTGATATTTCAAAAGATTTTTTGCATTTTGGAAGATATGACTTCATTGTCACATTCAATCCTTTATGTTGTAAAGTAGGAATGGAAGCTCTTGACTGTATTTCTTCAATTCTTTCCACGATAATGTCCTATTTCCTTATATGTGGGTTAATTATTAACTTCATTATCATGTTTTATTTTATGCCGATTCAACTTTTAGAACTTCATAACATCTTCGTATGTTGGTACCAAACAACGCACATTTCCACTTTAAACGAGTATGATTCAAGATAAAAGCTAAGCAAAGGAGCGCAACACCGCATGCATCGCAGGGTGTTGCTCGACTCTTCCCACCTTTAAATATTGCAATCAAGTAGCACTGTCTTCCATTAACGAAGAAAATAATGTTTCTTGATTAGAATCCTAATTGGAACTCGAAAAAAAAAAAGAACAAACTCGAAACTTTAATATCAATCCGGAGGAAGATAGACTTATCAGAATATAATAATATTTTAATGTGTTACTTTGAGATCATTTAGCACCTTTTAATTGCTGTGCTCCTTGAAAAAGGAGAAAAAAAATGAAATGACCCACCCTAATGTACGAATACATATAATTTACTTATATTACATTGTCATTGTGTTCGCAAAATATATGTGGAAGTCTCCCTTTTTTTAAAATAAATTTGTATTTTTAATCAGTCTTCTATTTTGCACCACAGTTAATTTCCAGCAAGTCAATGGGCTCTGCTTTCAAATTAATATTAAGTTGTTCTAGAGGCTCTCATTATGCAGCAAAATTGTGATTTAATGCAGTAATTAAAAAGTATTATAAGCTGAGAAAAATAAATGCATTTTATGGAAACTAGTGTTTATTATATATTAGCATAATATTTGACACATCAATCTGTTTAAATAAAGTACAACTACAACATCAGACTCGGCAATTCAGTAAAAAGTTATAGCATCCCATTCACAGAATGTATTGTCACTTCAATAAAAGAACTCATATCTCAGATTTCAACAGTATCATCGATTTAATAATTTACAGTTAGAATCATTTTAATTAGTAAATCAATAGATATGAATAAATGATATCTCAGCAATAAAACTTTTGATTCACAGATTAAAATCATTTGCATTCAAAAAGAGACAATGACATCTGCAAAATGCACGGGTTACAGTGGCAGCTAAAATATAAAATTGTCACATAAATTGAAATGAGAAAAAAATGCTTTGAAACATTGCCAAATTTACTACAAAAATATAACTTTAAGAGATCAATAAACAATCTACTATAACAAAAATTTAACAAAATAAATCAGTAATCTCTTTTTGCTGAAATGCAAATTAGCACAGAAAACAATTCCACCAATGATATGAATGTTATTAAAATTCCTAGATATATCAATGAGAAAGTTATCAAATTGTTCCAATATTTTAACATCTGTGAACAAAAATTCACACACAAAAATGTTTACATTACATCAAGCGTTGTAATTAAATGTAATAGATATATCCACTGACATACACAGACATGTTTTTCCCCTCATACATCAACATTATCTACAATGAAAAATAAGTTTAGGATATTTTCAATAGTAGTGCAACAATAAGATTCTTCAGACCATTTATATAATTGTTTCCACATCCTACTAAATAAAACGCTCACTGGAAATGTACACTAATTTGAAAGACTTCTGAAATGTCTCTAGAAGATCCGTTCGTTCCTATTTCAAAAGATTCAGATTCTGTTGTTAGGATGGCATACATGCACATGACTAGACAAAAAAAAAAAAAAAATTCTACTAGTTAATTTAAAAGGTAAAATGCAGTTTATTTATTGGGAATTTTTAAATCCTCTTAAAATGAAAGTCATTCACTGAAAGTCTGTTTGTATTGACAATAAATCCTTAAATCATGAGGATCAATACAATTTCAAACATTTTAGAGTATAACAAAAAATTTAAGCAAAATATTAGGAGAAAGAGTGTACATTAAAAAAAAAAAAAATTGATAACTTGGACAAACGTTCCGTTTTATCTTCTGACTATATATAAGCCATAACAGAATGAAAAATACAATAACTGTCATAGAAAATTAAATTTGATGCAATACCTACATATCTGTAAATGTTATCAAACCTTTTGGTCAAGACAACTTTGACACCAACAATTGATATTTAAAAACTGGAGCCAAAGTTCAGGTTTAGTTTGTAAGATTTTTTGGCACTACAACCACATTTGGCTGCAAAACACCAAAAAACTTTGTAAGGAAGCCAAAAGATCAATAAATGCAAAAAACAGAATTCATCTATTATCCAGAACAAAAGTACATTTACAATCAAAGTGAAGAAATGATTTGAACACAACCATTTACAAAGGCATTAAACACCAATCAAAATATGGAAATTTAAGAGCAATATTCTATATATTACTAAATTATTGTGCAAAAATACAACATTCTGATATACAAACAAGCCCATCAAAAAACAAAAATAGAAATAGCTCTGCGTTATATATATACACATATGTAAACTAAAATGCAAAATCAGTTAAATAAATATATGAAACCGGTAAAAGAGATTTTTCAAACATGTAATCCAAAGTGCAAATCATTTGCTACATCAATAAATTCACGAAATATTTTAAAAAATCCATGCGAGTTAATTTTCTTCTCGAAATTTTTGACACGTTTGTTTTCATAAATTCTGTAATATTTAAAAAACTTATTACTGTGCAGATTTGAGAATTAAGACAGCCAGTAATAATTATTAAAAATAAACATTGCATAGAGGTACAAATACATTACAGGTGTATGGATAAAATATGGCAGATTTAAAAAAAATACGATTAACAGTGCAAAGTGCATCGGCAAGAAAACAAAAACAAATAACTAAATATTTTTTTTATTTCTGTAGCAGATTTCTTTGAATTCAGTTCATGAATAGCATAGGAATTCCATATACACATATAAAAAAGGAACAAATGTAGTACCTAAGTGGTTATACATCTTTTCCCTGGCTTCTGCACCAGCTTGCATGAAGTCCTTAAATCTAGTCATTCAACAGCACAGTTCAAATCACATTTTGCATAAAAGTATGACGTGGAAGTGGAAAAAATTTAAGTATTAAAGCTAATATAAAATGCGCTTTTCGACAGCTTTGCGGCAGATTGGGCATTCCGACATGCGATCTCCACACATTTGGCAAGTCCCATGACCACATAAGAATATCATGTTTTTCAGACGATCCAAGCACACAGGACACATAGTCTGTGTAACAAAGGAACAAATGAATCAACAAAAAATGTACCATACATTGTAATACTGTTAAAACTAAAATCTGATAATAAGACCTGTACCATACATTGTAATACTGTTAAAACTAAAATCTGATAATGAATATAATGAACATCTATTGAGTTTTATATTTTCAAGAGGGTCAATAAAAGTCCACAATTTTTTTGAATTTTCAGATTTTTTTAATACCAAAATCTGGGAATTAGTTTAGCTCCATTAAAGTCTTGTGTTGAGGCTATACATATGCTACTGTGTTTAGTACTAGAATTCTGAATCTTAGTCAGATGATTAGTCCCCCAAATAGCATGATGTTTAAGTATTCTGGAGATGAAATCTACATCAGCTCAATGCTTACACAGAATCTTCACTGGAACTAAGGCTTAGACATCTTTAAATCCCAAAGCTGAATTTTGTCACCTATCCACTGTGGACTCCTGAGATTTAATAAAGTGAATAGCAGTTTTAAACATGATCCCAATCTTTTACAAAATTTCCTAGTCAAGACATAAATGACTTTTTGATGCTATTTTAATGGGCATGACCACACAATGCCTCTCTAAGGCAATTGCATATAGTTATAAGGCAACCTGAATGTATTCCTTTATATGGGCAGTATATGTACTGTTTTTTTTTCAGAAAATTTTTTGGATATTATTCTTTGGAGTTTATTTTATTTAATGCAGTTTAAATATCTGATAAACAATTATAAATTGTTGATTATTTGGTAATAGATACACAACTACAAACCTAACACCGAGGCATGTTAAAATAGTGATATCTTTGTTTTTATAAATGCTCTTTATTGATAAAAAGCTCCAATTTTTGTTCATAAGGGTGTACTATAAAAATATTGCACATAAGATAATATAATTTTGTAATGTGCAAATATTAAGTAGTTTTATATGTCTCAAACAGAACAGAATTCTTCAGAACATTATCTACTCCTTCTCATCAATGACAGTAAAAGACTACAGTTACTAGCATAAATATTTTAACACGTACACATTTCTTTAAAACAAGAAACAAAACAGATTACAACTCACATTCAACTAACATTAATAATATTTTATAAAAGGGAATAGATACCTGTTCTTTTATGTCTTGAAGTTGATCTTGTAATTTCTGGATATCATTGTGCAAGCAACCATTATTCATCACCATATTCATATTAGCAGGGTTAGATGCTATAGGTGTACTTGTTTGCACAGCAGGAGGAACACCAGCAGGTACAGGCACTGAAATATATACACAGATCATTAATGCCGAACATTCCCGAAAGTTAACCATTTATAAAAGTAGCAAATAACAAATAAGATATAACAAATAAGATATATAATGATAATAACAAATAAGATATAACCTTTTTCATGCTAACTTTCTAAACAATGAATTACTTGTACCCATAACAAATAACCAGTAAGCCTGTGCAAAACTTCCACATGCTCTACCTTCCACCTCAAAAAACAGTATTCAGCAAAGTGTATAACACAGACAATTTAGTGAACGTGTTTACAGTAGATCTTTATATACCATATTGGATGCCAGTTTTGAAAAAAATATTGTTAGATTTAGTGACTTTTGAAAAACGATAGAGTTGCCCATCAGTAAATATAGCATATCGCAAACATCATTTAGCTCTTTTAATACCTCCTTGTATCAGAAGAATTTTCTGTTGTGACTGTAATCTGGAGCATTCACCATGTAATGTTTGAGTGGTACCAAATTTAGTCTAGATTTTTTAGTCCAAATTTTTTTTTTTTTGGGGATTACAGCCCTTGTTGCTTCAAATCCCATAACTCCTATCATTCATGTAATGTTTGACAAATTTGAGTATTTGTGTCAAAGGATTGAGATGTACCAACATCATTGTAAAACATGTCTATTATTTCTGGTTCGGTCACAGAGCGCATTTAAAACATTTCTAAGTCATTGCTCTAAAGCCTCATCAGAATCCAATCTGAATAATCCAGTGTAACATGGAATATGAACCTGCAAGCTACCAATTGTGCGATAATTTGTCCATTAATTTTAAAACAAAACAGGCAATGTCCTGGATACATGTACTAAATTTACTAGAACAGAGGCTATAGCTAAAGCATAATTAAACTGCCAAATATAAATATAACATATAAAAACAAAAACTGAAAAAGCTTATTTTGTTTTGTGCGTAAGATGCATCAACACAAAAAAACAATATAACTATACATATACACACATACAGAAAGACAAATATAGATAAAATAAGTGCATACCAGTTCCACCACAGCATACAATAAAAGGAATCACTTTATCGATTTGAGCTCTGCATTGAACACATTTCTTCATCAATGCAGCACAACCTAAAAAATCGAAGATTAATTGCTAGGTTTAATAATGTGATGATTATACCATTCTAAACTGTATTATTTCTTTAATAAAAAGATAAAAATACAATAAAGCAACGTTGATTAGTTTTTTCACATATACATTGTTTACATTTATATTTCATTTCATCACAATTTATTTGTAACCATTGTAATGATAAAATACTTTGTCTGTATGAGACAAAGCTTCAAATATACATCATTTTTCAATTTTTCGAAAATTTGCAAATTTTCTGCCTCGTTTTTTATGTCCTTGTTCTTATTAAGGGAGAAACTTTTCCTAGAAAGCAAAAGGGATAACATTATGACGAATGTAAAGAAATTATTCCACCTTCTTAAAGACCAATGGACTCTATTGTAAAACTTCAAACTTATTTTGTTTGTCAAAACACCAGTGAAAATCGTTGAATGAACTTCATTTGATTCATAAATCTATACTTAATTCTCACAGACAATCAGCACGTGAAACAGCAATGAAAGATTTATTTAAAAAAAAATCAAACACCTACCTACATGCACATATATTGTATAAAATAAAAAAAAAGTGTACAATTAGTACTCAAGATGAAATGATTTTTCTCACTTTTATGATATTTAATTTTAAAATTTAATTATTGTTTTCAATACTATTTAGTAATATAATACTATCTTAAAAAGTTTTATTACTTTTAAATGAATCTGGATTAGTAGCATTAAATTTGTAAGAATTCAAGTTAGTTAGATTTGTAAGAATCAAAGTTCAGATTAACCGTCTTTTCATTTATATGTTATTTTAGGTCAGTCCCTTGAGAAATATATAAACCGTGTTTTACTGCATTTTATATCTATAGACATTTTTTAAATGCTCAAAAAGTGACACTGATAAAACTTATTAAGCCCGATTTTTAAAGAATCATCACAAATTCACGAGTTGAAATGAAACTTTAAAGTAAGGTATAACTTAAACTTTTGTAGAAAATGGCAGTACGGCAAATCTACATGCATCAAGACATAACACAAAGCTGATCAAAACATTACTAATATAATAGCCCAGATCTCTCGGTAATGCTCTGATGTCACCAACAATAAAACTCAAGCCACAGCACTGTGAGACAAACAGCATTATTTCATTGTTAGAGAACCTAAATTTCAGTAATTCAGTCAAATTTAATAGCTCTAAAATAGTGAATTAAAATTTGCTATCGATTGATATAAAATTTATCTCGCTATGATCAATAGTTCCCGAGAAATTTGAAATTGTATTAATCATATATTTCAAATTAATTTCTGTTTTTTAATAGAAAGTAGTAAATTACGTCAGTGGTATATCACACGCGTGTTATAGTTTGGATGCCACGATGCATCTCATTATTTATTGCAATCGTGATGATATAATTTGATATTTTTTTGGCAACGTTTGACAAGCAGAGAAGTGATTTGTTTTGATTTTGTCTAGAATTTCGAAATAGAATTCCTTTGAAATTTTAACTTAAGTTTCACAAGCTGAGAATTTCATGGTTATTGAATTATTGTATGCATATTTTGTATATAGTTTTTACTATAATTTAATACTTTACAATCATGAATTAGTTTACTGTAAAACATATGTTTATTTTATTGTTGTCAATCAATGTTAAACATTTCTCTCACATATATATCTACTTAAACACGTCAAATTTAATGGAAAATTTCTGGAATGAAGAAGCAATTTGCACCCGTCATACCATGACGGGTGATTTTCTAGTTTACAATAGTTTTTGAAGCACAACTTAAGGAAAAATTCCATAACTGACCTCTAGAGACAGGCAAAGAACTTAACTAGATCAACGTGATGTCTCCAAACACTACATGGCAAATATTTACTACAACTACTATATGGCAAATATCTACTACAACTACTACATGGCAAATATCTACTACAACTACTACATGGAAAATACCTCTAGATTAAAACAAGGTATTCTAGTTAAATTTTAAGTACCACTTAATTTCAATAAGCTGTGGTTATTTATAACAATGAAAAGGACATTGCCATTGACATTAGTGCATTTTTCAGTATATAGATGACCACTCTGGAAATTACTAAGCATTGTATCCTTTAAAGAAAAGAGCTTCCTTTCGGATGGTACTTTTTGTTTTACTGTAGAATGAATGTTGTTACTATGCTGCTGCAGGTTTAGATTCTTATTCTCCTCCTCTGCATTATTATACATAACAATTATAATTCTTCACAGAGAGCATTAAAAAAAATCTTACTATCACATGCACACAAATGA